>NJDC01003267.1:94691-128180 GCA_002245475.1 Calephelis virginiensis
TAGTTTATGTCCCAAAAATTCAAATTGAACAGCGTAATGTGTATGTAGATTACTCGTGCGCGGTGCAGCGCGAGATCCTGGCGCAAGGCCGCCTGTACGCCTCGCAGAACTACCTCTGCTTCTACGCCAGCATCCTGGGCTGGGAGACCTCCATCCGGCTGCGGTGGAAGGACGTCACTGCCATCACTAAGGAGAAAACTGCATTGGTGAGCTCTTCGGACTATGAAGCAGCGAACAGAAAGATGCTTCAATCGAAAGTAACAAAGTTCTCGGTTGGGACACCTCCATCCGCATGCGATGGAAGGGCGTATTTGCTATCATTTAATATCCAACTGCAAAGACTTTGTATTGAAACATAAAAAACCAAATGTACTACTGTTTTTAAACCTTCGCGTATCTAAGATCTGTGCCAAAATTTACATTGTGGCGTCTATAATAGCCAACACACTATTTGTATAGGTTGGCAAACTAGCTGGCGTAATAACAAATAGACGTCTTTGGACACCAAAAAGATTAACGGTGCATTGCTTAAGATTAGGATCTTGGGTTTTTGACTAACTCTTACAGCTATATTGCCTTTTTACCTGTTAGTATTATTACGACATTTGTAATAAATAGAAATATGTACTCCATTTGACCCCATTTAACTCCATTTTAATAAATTATTTGCACACCAATGTAAATAAATAATATGTTGTTGTGTTTATTGTGCATATGTGTGTTAACAAATGATTAACAAATGTTTAACACATATTTCGCAATCAAACAATTTCCTTAGTTTAAGGAGGAATATGACAAGTTCTAGTTCATTTGTTTGCCTTGTGACAAAAACAAACATCGTTTTGACAGTAAGAAGTAAGATTGTACCAACCCGTACCAGTTGGTACGGGACTCGAGCTTTTGGTCGGACTGTACCAGTGGAATAAGCCACCAATTAAAGTTACTATATTACTTTGCTAGCGGCGGAGGACGTGGTTGTCACATTGATATGTACTCACTTGGTAGATCGTCGACAGATTTTTTTATGTGAAAGGTCAACGCACAAGAACACTGTTCTTCTGATGGTAAGAAACTTGTGATTTAGGAACCTTCAAGAAAAGAGCGTACTCATTCCCTAAAGGTCGGCAACGCATCTGTGATACTCCTGACGGAGGTGATCACTTTCCATCAGATGACCCACTTGCTCGTTTGCCTTGTTTTGTATAAAAAAAGACAACCGTGGCCTATAAACACCATATATGCTAGATTCGCGCCGCTGTCCTGCGGCCGGAATGTTAGGCCTATTGTGCGAGTCTACCGGTGGCTACCCTACCCTCCGGACCGGAACATGAACGAGACTTTAAGGCAGCATGAATAGGTAAGGACGAGAATCCCGGGCAAGTTGTTGCATAACAATTTACGACCAATGGTTTTGTTGGTAATTACCTATATTTTAACCAGTGCTCGCCTCTTACGAGCTGCCTGGCAAATAGGCAGACGGTCTATTCTTCTCTATTCTACCCGGAGGTGATTCATGAACTGCCTACAAATTGATCTTTACTGCAAACAGTTCTACCTGCTTTGGTAGACTTAAAAACAATGAAGACTACCTAATTAATGTTCGGTTGTACTTAGGTGATACCGAACGCGATCCTGGTGTGCACGGAGAATGAGAAACACTTTATTACGTCGATATCGGGACGCGACAAGGCGTACCTGATGCTCTTCCGCATCTGGCAGAACGCCCTCATGGACCAGCCCGTCTCCAGCCAGGAGATATGGCAGTGGGTGAGTTGTTGCACGTGTACATTGTTATATAGCCCGGCTGCATGAAATATAACAATAGTTTTTTTATCATATTTGTAGGAAAATAAGTGGATGGATTTTATGAAGAAAAGATCATCACCATCCTATCCATTTGTCATACGTTAAACCGGCCAATCGTGATTTGCCTAGACTGATCACGATTCGCGGGCAAATAATGATCTGACCAGAATGCACAATAATGTATTTTTAAATAACTTTGAAATAATTACACAGCTACTATAAGTACTTCCTAATATATTGAAACTTCAAACTCACATTTTTGGACTTAACCAAGAATGTACCTGATATGTATATTTTCTAGCCGAAAAAGTTTAGAAAGGCAACCCTACACGCAGAGATTTCAGATATTTTTTTAAATTTGTATTGTAACTAAGCACGTTTTATCAAAACAGGTCTTACAGTTCACTCTCTGTAGTCAATAAAGTAATTATCTAATTAAAAAAGATAATATTTGAAAAAAGTGGAAACCATAATTGTTTTGACTCTGAGAATTAGATATTGCAAGCTCATTAAACCTCGGTCACTGTGATCGATTCCAAAGGTCACCTAACATAACTATTTTAATATCGTATCCAGAACTTCGTACTAAGAAAAGGTGAATTTTTAGATGAAATTGTCAACATGTATAAAAATATAGCTCTAATCTAAAAATATGATATAGATAAGGTTTTTTTAGTGCTGCAAGAAATATTGGTAAACCAAATTCTTCACGAAAATATTGCCATATTCACACACTACATTATTTGACAGTATTCTAGTATTTTTTCTACAATCTTATTCTTATAATAAAATTGCAGAAGAGTGAATTTTGTACATTATAGATATTAAAAAAAATAAGCACAGGCGACTAAACAGGGTCAGCAGAACAAACTACAATTGTGGCTGGTGTAGGTACTTCATGTTTTGAGGAAAGTTAGAGGACATTTTTTATTCCACTTACTAAAGGGGTCCCCGTGTAAGAGAGGTAAAAGTCAAAATGTAAATTGTATATTAATAATTTATATGCAATTATAAATTATTTTGTAATTTATAACTATTATATATAAAAGTATCTTCACGCCCATATCCCCGAAGAGGTAAGCAAAGGCACAACCAGGGCACCCACAATTAGCCGAAGACACTAAGTCCCACAATGTGATAGGTGGCAAGCCTATCGCCAACCGGGCACATATCCAATCCCGAGCAACAATCTTTTAAACTAGAAAATTGGAAATACAACATTTCCCTACCCAACATTTCCAATCCCTACCAAAAAAAAATTTGGTAGGGATTGGAAATGTACCCGGTTGGCGGTAGGCTTGCCACCTATCACACTGTGGGACTTAGTGTCTTCGGCTAGTCGTAGGTGCCTTGGTTGTACCTCTGCCTACCTCTTCGGGTATATGGGCGTGAAGATACTTTTTTTAACTACTTTTTTTTACTGTAGGAAAAGGTAAAACAGTCAAAACATATCAAAGAAAAGATGTTTCTAGTAGATCTTCGTAATTTACTAGTCGAAATTTCAAAGTTTTTTTACGAAGTCTCTCTTGTGCGGTTCTCTTTAGCTATCATTGTTTTTGATAAAATGCGATCCGAGTAAAAGTACCGGTTTCTTTATGCAAAAAATATTTAATTCTTATTTAGTTGTCTATAAATGTAACACCAAATTTTGCACCCAGCTCGTATTTTGCAGCCATAGGGCCAAATTATAAATCATCCACGGGAAAGCTGCTGCTAAGCAGCTCATTTATTATTTTGTGACTGAAGTATATATTAGCAATTTATTTTTACTTCAAAACATAACTACATATATGGACTACTACCACAATAAAACAATTGCTGAAATCCAAGATTTTCGGAGTTATGATATTTTTTTATAAAGTACCAGTTTTGCATCGGTTTTTGATCAAAGTTCTCGATGTCACTTTTTAACAATATCAAGTACGATTGTCTATTGCAGTCTACTGGATGCGGAGTAATGCCCTCGAAGGTAATTATTTAGTATAAATTTAAAGTATAGGAAATTATTATACAGGTTGATAACATTTAATAATTATACAGGTTGATAATAATATTTAAGTAAGTAAGTATCTTCACGCCCACTCTCCCGAAGAGGTAGGCAGAGGCTAAAAGAGGTAGGCTAGAAACTTGACCAGCCTAATTTTAAGATAAAGGAGATAACGTTATAACGATAATGCGTTTCAAATATTCTTGCCAAATTTTAATATTTGCTGTTATAAACATTATATAAAATTGTCCACAAAAATACTTGTTGTCACGCTACGCTACGTACACATATACTATTTAAATTATGCGCCTCGGTATATTTTATGTTTACGAATTGAAGCGATCAAGAAACCTATGTGTGATTGTCGTTCTATCCGCCGAAACTCGTCAGTACCTCGACTGTGATGGAAGTGACGGCACGCAATATTTCAGTATTAATTAAGAGCTGTAATACGCCAAATTACCGTATTTGAATATATAGGTACTTAATTTATTCCTGCATCATTTTCAAGATATTGTGGAATGGATACCAATTTAAAAAAAAGGAGAACCTGTAAGCGGTCAGTCCCGTGAAATAATATACAACTTGTACCTGTACTTTTTAACAGAAGCTAATGTTTTTAAAAAAGGCTGATATGGATATTTTAATAAAATTCAAGACCTCGTGGTCAAAACCACTGGCATATCCAGATTTCTGCAAAATTCAATAAGGGACAAGGAAAATAATGGTAGTCTGCGTTTAACACACCTAAGAAAGGAAGACCAAAGAAGAATTTCAGGTTAAAACAGGACAGTTTTGATCACAGTGTGATTTGAAACACTCTAAAACAGGGTGTACGACTTTTATTTAAGAATTAAGGAAGTTCCTGTTGTAATATTTTTTTAAATTAAACTAATGGACGCTAGTGGTTTCCAAGGATGTGCAGACATTAAGTTTGTAAAAGAAATAGTAATGTTGTAAGACATTTTCTTTTTAGTTGATGTCACTGTACTGATGAACTATGTATAACTTAACTTTAGGCGTGCTTAATCTTAAAAGTTTCAAGTCGCCAGAGCGTAATCGTAGCTTATAACCAATTAGGTAAATATTTAAATTAACAAACAAAAGAGAATGTCTGTAACTTGAATAGTTTGGATTAAGATGTCGTAAACTGTCACAATTGTGATCTACAAAAGTAGAACACCTATAACCATGGAAATTAATTTAAAGTATTAAAACAATCAGTATAAAATATAAGTGTGGTCACTTTATTATATTTTTACGTTGCCACTAGTAGTTTGAATACTATTTTTTATGGTATAGGTAGGCATGCAAACATCAAAATGTCAACGATGCGCTGTTGTCCTTACGGCCAGTTTCCGAAACGCCAATCAATTTTAAACTACGATTTAGCGGCTTCATGGCTAGTGTTCAATATGAGTTAGGTTTAGAGTCTCTTTAATTAACATGAGTTCGGTAGAATTCAATCTAAAAAACTCATGTTAAACAGCTGTAATAAAGCTGCTTAATCATTGATTAAAATTGATGGACGTTTCGGAAATTGGCCGTTTAGGCTTGGATTTCAAGACTCTAGCTTACGGAAGATTATCGGCTACATTAATGTCTAACCTAAAATACGACAATGGCAAGTACTCAGAGACGTCTAAAGGAAAAAAAGTATTAAAAAACAACTACTTTAATTAAAACCGACTTCAAAAAAAAAAAGTAAAAAATGACAAAGATTCAATATTAATTATATACTACTTGTTACTTAGATGTGCTATTTACTAATAGGTTTGAAGTTGGTGCCAAGCCTTAAACAAATAATTATATTATAGGTAAGTATTAAATTGGATTGGCACCATATTCAAACCTATTAGTAAAACAACATATATAAGTAATAGGTAGTATATAATTAATATTAAATCTTTATTATTTTTCACTTTTTAGTTTTTAAAGTCGGTTTTAATTAACGTAGCTATTTTCATTTAATACTTTTTAGTTTATTGCTGATATAGTTAAATTTAATAAAAATAGACATCGGGATATTAGGTGAAAATAGGTAAAAAAATCATAAAGTAATTCGAAACTCTTTAGCATCAAACAAAAAAAGAATACGTAAATCGGTTTACAAACCACGGAGAAATCTGTGTAAATACATAAAACAAATATACCGGACGAATTGAGAACCTCCTCGTTTTTTTAACTCACGAGGAGGTTAAAAAATGACATCCATTTGGTTTAACTATATGAGATAGATATGCAATATATGCAAAATACAAAATAATTTTTGTACAAAAAAAAAACATCTTTATAAGGGATGGACGAAATTTAATTCTAATTTTAAAACTAATATATAAGCGTCCGGCCATACTGAGTTGAATGTTGATTTGTCTGTCAATAATATGTATATAGTACATAATATAATGTTCTAGGTTGTCGAGTTCTACAAGTATTCACCCTGATCGGTATCACTGCCTTGCCTATGCTTGTCTTGTTACAGTTCAAAGGGTGGTGTACGAGATAAACTTACTTTCGCTAGGGGATGTCCAAACTCAGGCTATTCTATTTTTAGATTTTTGTGTGGTGTTGTGTATTTCTTGGTATCAGAAGAAACGAAGAGTATAATGGCGCAATTCTATATGTGAGGGTTCCTAAAATTATTGGCAAAGACTCAAATTCCAAATCAAGAGTTACTGCTGTTTGGCAGGTCAGTCATTTGTGTGATGAACATTTAGATGTCTGCATTTCCGGGTCTGGGTGTATATTAAATATATTCTGGTATCTATTTAAGTATTTCTATGTATTAGAATCGTTGACTAACACCCATAACACAAGCATATAATTTGCTTACTTTGGGGTTAGGTTCAATTTGTGTGTCTTGTCCAGGGATATTTATTTATTATTTAATGAAAGTATAAGTGCTAATAATAATAAGCTAATGTAAGGCAAAAAGTCGTGGCGATTAAATACCTTGATCCAAAAATGCCAGACATCAAATCTTTTGGGAAGACCCAAGAAGTGCTTGTGAAGAAGTGTTGGAAGATGGCTGTGAGAGCCAATTACTCGTCGCTAGATGATGTTTAATATTGAGGAAAGCGGAGGAAGAGAAAAGGTAATCAAGCCTGGGTTCCACGGAAATTAACGCCAGGACGAAGAAGTAATAAGATATTCAGTCATGGTACTCCTACAAAAGAAACAATTTGTACGTGATTTTAATTGTGTTTACATTTCAATAATGTTTATGGGCATATTTGGTAAGATATCAGAGTCAGTGGTTTTAGCGCGGAATTTTCCATTGAGCTAGTTAAAATGTTTGCACTTTGTGAAGCGTATTTTGAATTAAGATATACTGACTACTTATCGTCATCGTCGGCCTAGAGATGAATACTTTGATAGCCATGGTCCGCCTTCCTTATCTTTCTTCTCCCCTTTGAACTGTCTCGAGTAAGGATATTATTGTTTCTCATATTCACTTTCACGTTAACTCAATGCATCGAGGGTTGCAACCCCATCTCGTTCCGTGGTCCGGGGGGTGATTTGAAACTACATAAAAAAATATTTTAAAGTATTTTATGCATCGATGATATTTTTTTACATGCTGTACATTTTTGTTAGTCCAAGTTTTGTAGGGAAAAAAAATTCAAGGATTTTTCCATAGAACGAAATTCTATGTGTAAGGTAAAATTTAAGACGATATTTTTTTATACAACATTTAGATAGTATATTTGTAAGTACTTAATGATTAAATTTATAAACAGTTAATGCCGTACAAAAATGAAAGTTCATATTGATAAAAAGTAATAAAAATATTAAATCATTACATATGTCCCTTTGTATGCTAAAATCTTTAAAACTACGCATCGGACGTTCAGTTACGACGTTTAGCCTTTGTAGGTATAATATATATACACGTACATATACTGTGCTGTATATGTACGTGTACTAAGTAGTCGTGGTAAAATACAACGTATTTTATTCGGATGTACTATGATGATCTACTCGGCTTGGACTCGACGAACACAATGCCCCCAAAAAGTTGTTTTATATATTCACATCATTACAATGAAACAAATCAATAATTAGAAACATGTATCAATAAGGTTTGAAGTATATATTAAACCAAACATTATACAAAACTGTTGATAATAGGATGTATAGTTTCAATTCTTAGATATTATATACACACTCTTTCGCTTCAGTTAGACGTCATAATGATTTTATCATATTATGAATTGTTTTCTTCAAAAATATGTTAATACCGTACAGTATCAGATGACCATAAAGTACTACACCATTAAAATGATAGCACCATTTTTATTAGTCTAAAAGATATGGTGTGAAATGTACGGCATTATTTATTCCTAATTTATTAATCTTAATGCTATTTAAAACAAGAGAAAAATAGAGAAAATTGCAATTTGTTATTTATCTATGAATATTTAAACTTTTGAAATAATTAGAAAAAATCAGTTTTTGTATTTCTCTAATTATTTTATGATTTTACAGCTTTATACATAAAGTGTACCTAGAAATAAGGATAATTATTAATAGACAATCAAATAAAGAATATTTTTGTGACGGCATTATTTTTAATAGTACTTTTGAGTGCTAGATAATGTTTTGGAACCGACGCCGTATTTTTTCAAATCACCCCCCGGACTATGGAAAGAGAGGGGGCTGCAACCCTCGATTTTTTCCCCTACTCGCATGATTTTTGTACGGCGTTGCGGAATAATGGATTAGAAACAGTATGGAATCAGTATAAAACTTATGACGTACAGAATAAAGGTACATAATTTACCCCGGAAATTGTTAGAAAATCAAAAGATTTACCGGATTTGTGGCACACCATTTTTTTACGGCACTAAGCGTTTTCTTATTATTTGTGATGGTTCTATCAATGATAAAAATGCCGTACAAAAATAAATGTCCAAAATGGACCCCCCTGTGGGTCCGGGCTCCTTTGTAGAATAGATCATCTGCCTTTCTTGCTAGGCAGCTCGTAAAAGGCGAGCATAGGCTCACAGTCACTAACACCGTGTCATCTGACTAGGTGGTAGAGTTTCGCAGCGACTCGCCCGGATTGGTACCACCGCCTTACCTATTCCTGCCGCCATGACGTCATGACGTCTTCCGGTTCGGAGGGTAAGGTAGCCGGTAAACTTACTTTTGCTCGAGGCCTAACATCCCGGTCTCAGGTTGGCAACGCATCATTACCACCCTTGGTGTCTCTAGGCGGCGTGAATTTCTTAACATCAGGAAATCCTTCTGCTTGTTTGCCTTCTAATATCCTTAAAAAAACTACCAGCACTTTTGAATTCTCACCTGCACTCAGTTGTACAGCTTACAGGTGACGGCATAGTGCTGAATCTTATTATTTTATGCTCTTATATCGTCCTATATACGTACAACCTGGTGGTGCATATGACCCATCTATTTTTTGGCATGGGCCTGTAGTCCATTGTACTAATTACTAATTTGACTAACTAATTTGATTACTAAAACATCTTTGGTCTATTTTTACTGCTTGCATTGTAAAAAGATAGGGACAGCAAAATAAGTTTAGTAAAATTACCAAAAATATCTTTCACATGACGAATTTCGTACATAAGACTGACCATTCAATTTTTATTACAATTCCGCAATTCAATTCTTATCATACAGAGGAAATAGATTTAACCGTACATTTACCTCTAACATTTACAAATTAAATTTCGAATTTAGATCAGTCTGGCATAATCTGAACTCAGGATAACATGGGCTTATAGCGTTCCAATTTGTGCTCAAATTTTCGGTTTGGTGTTTTAAATGTATTTTTTGTCATTTAATTTTAATATTGTTGTGGCAATAAGTTTGGGATTGACCAAATTATTAACATTTTGATGTTCATTTTTTTTGTGAGTAAAAAACGCTTTCTGGTGTCTTTACGTGAACTAAGGATTATTTTTATAATGTATCATCATTGGTAAATAAAATAAAAAAAGGTCAGCACTCAGCAACAAATGTGTAATAATTGCTTTACCTATAGACGACAATCATCGTCTGTCGTTTTACTGAAGCATAATTCACTTTAAAATATTAATGTGCAATGCTCTTTCCTACCTCTCGGTGTAAGGGTGAAATATTAGGAGAGGCACGCGGTATTGCAAACACGCGCGCCTTTGCTTTTCTCCATACAAATTTTATAAAAACACATCTGTGTCTGGGGCTAGACGTCACAACCCAAGTTTTTCGTACGGTTTGGCGAACGTTGCTTCTAGGTTGCCTACATAGTTTTTTGTAATTTTTTTTTCAAGGAATTGAAAGACAAACAAGCAGACAAATTAATTGTACTTTTCCAAACTGAGGTAGGGGTGTTGAGCCTCTTGTGTGAGCGTGCTTATCTGTTACTCCGATATGTAGTTCGGAATACAACAGTAGAACATTAAAGTTATGGTAGCAGGATTGGTGCCGGTTGGATAAGCAAAGCGTTTGTAAAAATCCGGGCAGGTCCTCAAAAAATCTGCTTTCTAGTTTGGTCAAGATTATAGTGAAGAACGATTTCACCGGTGCTTGGTAGAGAAGCTTGATTTATTCTTCCAGGAAAAAAATCGACAAAAATTGATATCGATACCTACCCATTAGAAACAATCACGATGATTTCATGCATATAAAATGTAAATCGAATAACCGCCAAGTGCAAATGTAAAGAGATAGAAACTGTTAAATTATGCCATTTGTGCTGGAGCCAGTATGTTATTCCTCATGGTAGTCCGTGCTGCTTTGCAATGTATCGGTTTATTATATTATATATATAATTTATTAGTTGCTTAAGCTTTAAGGAGCTTGTAAGAGGTAATAAAGAATAACTTCAATTAAAGCAATATTATAATTTTGCATGTTTCTTAAAAGTCAGTTAATAAAAATTAAACAACCCACATTGATCGCTTTATTAGGCTTCACTACAGTTTTGTTGAGCTATGATCTTTTTTTTTCAAAGACACACAATACACATCCACACTTGAATTTACAGTAAGCACATGAACTTGTTACCATATCAACTCATACGTACCATACTATATCACAAGATTAAAATTACATTCAAACACTCATTTTCTTCACCTGCACAAAGTCTACGAATCGCAGAGCTTCACTTTAGAATGCCGATTTCTATTTCATATTACTTGTTTCAATTAATAGCACCAAACAATAAGAATTGCATGTGATCTGTGCCTAATAACTCACATAACCCAACTTCATAACACAACATGCAGAGTAGATACTATCAATACACATCAATTCGCACTCACACAACCATGTTCACAGCACACGCGATACAAAATAAGCGTACACAAAATATTGCAACTAACATCTAGTAGGAAAGTCCTAGTTAGATTGATTCAAGGTCTATACTACCATCGCATCACAACAGACTTTATAGTCCATAACCTATTTCGAACACAAAAAACCATAACTGCGATTATTTCATAATGCAAAATAATCTCAAATTATTGACCTCTTACTAAACTCACACACATTATGACGTAGAACAAATGGGTTACAATCCCACTTCTGATGTCGGAGATAATATCACACACACGGGCCGAACAGGAACCACGGGCCTAGTAGGCCGAGAGCTCACAACTTGAGGGTAGTTAGTAAATAATTCAGAAATATCAAAACAGAGCCGTAACACCTGATCTAGTCGTACAACCACATCGTAAACCTCATCATAATTATAAATAATAGAGTAACTACGTAATTACTCACTACACTGTTAACAAACATAACCACAATCACGCACAAACAACTATAGCGGACACCCATTTGTTACTAAACAAACCATCAAACATTGGAGTAAGCTTGCTATTATGACAACACTACGTAAACACGTCACGGTGTTCGTGCTTACGCAAACGCCAAACCCCCGAAGGGAGGCTCCACTCCGCCCCTCCTGCGTGAGTGCCGACCGAATAATGCACCCCCCGGAGGATCCACATCCTGGGCCTCAAGATCCCAATTGAAATAACAATTGCGACTTAGAAGTGTCTCTTTGTCAACCTATGACAGGGAGAGATTATTACCAGTGGTGACCTCCGTACTAGACAGTGGTCCAAACACTGAGAGACGTGCACAAAGCATGTCTGCCGCAATATGGCGGCGCTAGGGTTTATATACACGTGGCCGCGGTGAACGGACAAATAAGAAACGAGTTACTTGCTAATGTGCCACCTGTTGTGCTAACGAAGCAACTTTATTCATGACTTCCCGATAAATCGACCAATAAAAAACAAGCTACGAGAATTCCGATGCACCTGTGGCGCCAAATGTACTAATGAGCACAATATCACAACTATACTTTGTTCATGACTTTCCGACGTTACAAGCGGATGCGCCACACGTTGCACCGACGACACTCATGGCCACTGATATTAGGTATACTAGCTCATGACCTTCCGACATATTTATTAATACGTGATGCTAAAACTTTGGACCCATTTTTACAAAAATTGCGCGGACGCAGGAGCATAAAATTAGGCACACTTATAGTTGATGTGTAGGAGAAGTGCAGAACGCTAATATTTTTCAATAATAATGCTTATAAAATACATTAAATCAATAAATAAAACATTACCCACATTACCATGCATTTGACACACACGCAAATAAATATATTGATGATAACGATAAAAGATCACAGATGGCGCTAACTATTCATTAAGTTTAGTAGTTGGTATTGAGAAATGAATATGGCGTTCTTATCAACAAGATATTACAATTTGTATTGGTCGAATTTCGACCAATGGCTGACCACTAGTAATAAGTAAATATCTCTGGACAAATTAATATTCATTTAAACGCAAGTTGATTCGATTAACGTTATGTTACCATTGTATATTACCTAGCGGTATTGAGATTTACCTAGCAGAACATCAAAAAAGATCATAATAATCGGCTAAGCCGTTTTAATGGAGAGCGACCACAACACCGAGACACGAGATCTTTATACAGGGTTATTTTTCAAATACCTGCCAAATTTAAATATACGGGAGTTAGGACTAAAATGATAGTGCTTTTTTAATATTAATTGCCAAATTGTGATATTTACTTTCATGAATATTCATTTAATATAGTCCGCCTTAATACTTCACTTGTTGTCACGCTTCGTCGTACCTAGTGCAAGTCATGACGTCACCAGCCTGCGCATGCGAATGCGGTTGGCGATTATAATTTGCATTTTTTATTATTTTTCTTCGTAAATGGAAAGTGTTATCGTCTTTAAATGTCTACCTGTATACATATACGAATAAGATTTTCAAATATGGATGTAGGACATTTAGGTCATATGAAAACAAGTTCTTGCTTATAAAGTATGTGAATGTTGTCCACAGGTGCACATATGCTACGGCGAGGAGCTGGGGTTCGACTCGGACGAGGAGGGGTACCCGCGGGACGCCTGTGACGAGCCTCTGCCACTGCCCGACACTTCGGAAGTGAGTTCTACTTCTTTTGGGTTTCAAACAGCCATCGACTAGCGGGATATGCTTACGACTGTTTGAAGGTCATAAGCTATATTAATGGTGCATCAATGCTTAACCTAACTATATGTGAGATCAGTCTTTAGGGAATTTGAACTTTTTAACTATTTGAACTTACTTAATCGTTTGCATGCCAGAACGCGGATCCGCGCAATGCAGTTACACTGCCGCGTTATACCAAAGGTTAAAAAAGAGGAGGGTATATGATCGACATGTTTTATGTTTACATGACATTTATATGTATGTCCAACGTTTATCCTTCATTTGTGAACGGATATCTAAACACCGTAACTGGAAGCTTTTTATTTGAGATATCCGTTTTCACCAGTTTCAAATTTCCTAGTCTAACTCTTGTGTTGTCGTTTGTACGGTACGGTCGATTTCCTGAGGATGCCTCGGTGTCGAGACGAAACGAACTTTGGTGTTCTCCGTAATGAGTTCTTCAACAAGGTTGGCGAAGGGGTCTATTCCCGTTGTCCCCGTTGTCCGTGTCCCCGTCACGGGGAAAACGGGACGTGATTAAAATGATTTCCTGTTGTCCCCATTACATAGATTTAGCTTACGGGAATAACGGGAAGTAAACATTTCACGTGTCGTTGTCTCTTTAGGTAAGTAAATCTGCATTTCTGTTTTAAGACTAGTCCGAAAGTATGAAAAAAAGTATAGGGAGTTAAAACAAAATTTATTAATTGTATTAAAATTTTAATTCAAGCTAAAAATATATTGATTAAAACACTTACACACAAATACATAACTTGAAAATCATAGATATATTTAGTAGAAATCAACAAAAATAGTACAACGACGACCTAAAATCAAAATTACAAAAAATAAGGTACCCCTCCTTTATAAATACAAAAAATATCACAATCCTGTCTAATTGCCATGTTAAATAGTTACAAAAAATATCACAATCATTTGTCTAATACATAATCAACAAAGTAAGTAGTCACAAAAAATAGCACAATCATTTGTCTAAAAAATAATCAACATTGTAAATAGTCACAAAAATCATAATGTCAAAGCATATGTATAAAATTAATTATTATTACAAATACCTTACTAAAAATACTACAATAATTGCTAAAAATAATCGATGCAGCTTAGATCTTACTACAAAAATATCACAATCATTTGCATGAAAAAATGTACACGTTTTCCAAAATATTGTGGCTGGTATGGTAGGCAGATGGGCTGTAACAATTTTATTCTTGCAGTCTTCCATATAACTGTCGAGTAGGTTTTAATTAAGACCTTAAGTACAAGTATGGCAAGTTTCTTTTATAACATGATTATCCTGTCAGCAAAAATAATATATTTATATAATAGCCATAAAAATATAAAATATTATAATATAATATAAAATATTATGTTAAACATTTGTTACTACGGATGCCTCTGGGTTATTTGAAATCGAAATCAATTGAAACTGTTTTTGTGTTTTAGAATATTGATTATTTACATTACCAATTGATTACTGAACCCTACGCAAAAAAATTAAAAAATACACTCTTGTTTTTTTTCTATGAAGATAATTTACTTACCTTTTTAAAATCAGTATCACAGTATTAGCAATTATAGTCATAATTCACTATTAAAAAAATATATAAAAAGTTGAGAGGTGTCAAGGGACACCCGGATGGAACGAAGTTCTCTCTCCCCCCCTCTCTCTCAATCTCTGTCAATCTCTAGTAATCTCTATCTCTCTTATAAAGAGAGACAGACAGAGAAACATGAAAAAAATAATAAATAAAAAATACTAATAAAATAAAATAATAATAATAATAAATAATATTTTTTTATATTAAATGTATAGACGTAGAAAATAAGAGGTATTAAAAATAAATGATAATAATAATAAATAAATAAATAAAGAGAGAGATAGACAGAGAAACACGAAAAAAATAAAAAAAGTAAACAAAAAATTTAAAATAAAAAAAAAACAAACATGCGCAATCTGCAAAACTTACAATAGCTTACTATAGCAAAAAGTGTCGTGACAACTTTTCGTAAGAATTTTTTCCGTCTAGCCTCCTTTCACAACGCGCAATAAGGAACTTCGTTCCAAAATGTTTTATTAGCATAGAAAAAAAATCTACTAAAAACTTCAAAACACGGTCAATAATATTTTTATTCATCTACTGACGTATACCAAGATAACACTATTAAAAAAAAAGATAAAATATAGCGGGGCCAGTGGGCACTGTAATATTTACCTTTTTAATTTATATTAACGGGGACAACGGGAAGTAATATTAAATATTTTATTACAATACCGTTGTCTCTATTGGACGGGGACTTGTCAATGGGGACAACAGGAAGTAATTTTAAATATTTTATTCAATTCTCGCTGTCCCCGTTGAACGGGGACACGGCCAACGGGGAAAACGAGAAAAGACCGGCGAAGGACGTGACAAGTTCGTTTATTTCCCGAGTTTGGACTCTATTCGTTATCTAGTCGCGGTGTTGTGTGGTGGGAACTTTCGGTAGGGCTGTCGCATGCAAAGGACGTGACAACTTTATTCTTTCCAGAGCTCTTACTTTATTCATGTTCTGGTCGCGGAGGTGGGAACGATAGTTAGGATTGTCACATTTTGTGTCATTTGGAAGACTTCTCACCACAAAAATTACACTGCTTATGCGGAATTAGCAATATGAATGCTTATTCTACATCTGTTATATTTTAGGTAAAACGCCGCCATTAAAAAATAAGTACTTCCATTATCACCAACTCAGGAAGTGATAATAACAGTTCACTCCCTATTAACGCCCAGGAAATCGAAGGATACGTAAAGTTTTTTTTTTATAATTAATGATATAACCATAAAAACGAAGTTGGTTTTTCACTTTCACTGCTTTTAAATTATATTCTATTATTAGTGACTTCGCCCGCTCGCAATTATATTTTTTTATGAGTTTTAACCTATGTGTTATTCTAATGTACGTATACTCCTGTACAGTTTCATCTAAATCTGTTACGTAGTTTTTGCTTGATAGAGTAACAAACATCCATCCACTCCTTCAAACATTCGCATTAATAACATTCGTGCGATAATTGCAGCATTGTATGCAATAAGTACACTGTTAAAAATTTCCATAGTAATTTTACTAAATTTGTGTAGGAAGCTTTTACGCACCACATTTTTAGAAATGTGGAACTCAGTCTTGCAATTTTACTACACAATTTATTTCAACTCAGTTTGAAATTATTACAAATTATCAGTTGCAAAGTTATAATCATTTACTAACATTGCTATACTTTATTTACACTTTTAAAAATGTCCATAGTAAATTTACTATATTTGTGTAGGAAGCTTTTACGCACCACATTTTTAGAATAGTGGAACTCAGGTCTTGTAATTTTACTACACAGTTTATTTCAACTCTGTTTCAAATTATCAGTTGCAAAATTACTAATATTGCTATACTTTATTTGTAATTTTACAAAAGTAAATTGCTCAAACAGCGCAATATCCCTAATCCCACACTCACTCTGACGAGTGAGCGAACGATTATCTGTGACTATAATGATAACTGATAGCTCAGGACACCGCGCCACACTTCCTCATCGCAACGGTTTTGATTCCACTTATTGTGTAAATAAAGTAAGTAAATTGTGTAAGTAAAGTCTTAATTATAAAAAAATTGTTACGGGTAAGTCATTAAAATAGGTAGGGTCTTGTCAACGTGATCCACAAAATGTGTAAATACAAACAGCGCCATCTATTAAATTACTTATTCTTTACAATAGTACTGTACCTTTTAAAGACAGCTATAATGATTCCGAATTAGTCCCACGAAATCTTTTTTTCTACATTCTTTTAATAGTTGCGATCTATGCTTGTCATATTACAACAAATTCGTGTTCAAATTCCAATACCACACAAGAGTTTGTAATTTTAGAATGCATTTGTATAGTAAAAATTTAGTAAATTTACAAAAAAAATTTAACAGTGTGTCTATCAAATAAATTTAGGAATTGTACAAAACACAAACAGAATAAAAAAACAATGTTTTGTAAATTTCCAATCATTTCTTGTAATTATTATTGCAAATTTTTGTTAGTAAGTTTACTGACTATTGATGTAAGATTAAATTCCAAATATGTATAGAAGTTTTGAAAATTTTAGATTTAATCCTGCAACTTAGATTTGTAAAATTACAATCAGTATATGAAAAAAACAGAATATTTATAAAATTGCATCCTACTTAGTACTCTAGCCATTACAAAATGTAATATTACAACAAATGCGTGTTCAAATTCCAATACCACACAAGAGTTTGTAATTTTAGAATGCATTTGTGTAGTAAAAATGTAGTAAATTTACAAAAAAATTTAACAGTGTATTGTGCGCCGTATTCTTGACGATGATTTTAATAAAACAGGAATAGTCGTCTAACTCCGCCATTGTTCCTTGAGATTACACTAATATCGTGACATAATGACTCCGGAAATATTTGTGTAGTGAATACAATTAAAATGGCGAGTGGCAGGTGTCCAAAATATCGGATTAGGCGAGAGATAAACGTCGATAGCATATCAGTTGATAAGGAGCAGCGTGGCTCGGCAGTTACGAGTCAGTGAACGTCGTCGGCGGCCAACGAGCGACATGGCCAAATTGCGGAAATCTAAAAGTAAAGTAAGGGATGATTGTATTATTGTACAATACCGTCCGTGTTGGTCCCGCTCTCCCTTTAAGCTTTAGACCGACTGCTTATCCGGCAAACAGATTGTTTAGTTTTTACGAAAACCGTGACTTGGTCGACTTTCACGAGATTGCCCGGTTTGGTTTCACCGTCTGTTCTATTCCTTCGCCATAAGGCCAGTGCTTGTCACTATCATGTTCCAGCTTGGAGGGCACGGTAACCTATAATTTTCGTAAGCACGAAAGAGGTACCACAACCAGCCTTCGTTTGGTATGTCAATCTTTAACCTTTAACATCTTTTGTATTCTGAATATAAAATGCTGCTTGTGGTTCTTAAGAAAACAATATTTTGCATATTTTCTTTCAATACTTTAAAACAAAAATATTTGCGATGGTTTTATAATAAAAACAGATTTGTGGTACAAAAGGAAAGATTTGATTGTTTGCTTTATACAGGCTCCGAAAATGCTGGACCGATTTGTAAAAGTTCTTCTACCATTAGCATCCTACATTACACGTGCAAGGCCGGAACGCAGAAAAACATTTAATTTTTTTCATTTAATATTTTAAATCTAAGAGAAGATATTGTTTAAAGTAAAAAATATATTTTTTTACCTTCGGGTCCCTATTAAGAAATCGGCTATTTTTTGTATTAGTACTAATTGAATTTTTTTATGATGTTGGAAGGCAAACAAGCAGACAGATTTCCTGATGGTAAGGAATTCACGCCGCCTAGAGAGACAACAAATTTGGAAATGGTGCGTTGCCGACCTTAGGCCTCAAGCAAAAGTAAATTTACCGGCTACCTTACTCTGCGAACTGGAACACGTCAACTGCAAGTGCTGACATGGCGACAGGAATAGGCAATGCGGTAGTACCAATCCGAGCGAGTCGGTGCGAGACTCTACCACCTAGTCAGTTGTCACGGTGTTAGTAACGGTAAGCCTATGCTCTCCTTTTAAGAGCTGCCTGGCACATAAAGGCAGATGGTCTATTCTGCAAAGGAGCCCGGACCAACACGGGGAAAAGTTGTTATATACACAGCTCGATACGGTTTATGGATATTATATGCATAATATTTTTTTGTTTTTATTTGCAAGAAGTTTGTATTTAAAGAAATATTTTTTTAATAAGACAATAAAAGATAAAACAAAATAAAACTATTAGTTTTATTGTAAATTTATCTATTTGTTAGACCAGTCAGCGCTCAAAGTTCGCTCCTTCGATTTAATGTTTAATGACAATTTGAACAAATTATAAACTATCGTATTATACGTTAAACGGTAAATTTAAAAAGGTCTTCCGAAGGAGGTTAGATAGAAACTGTTAAAGAATTATTAAAAAAATATTTAACAATAGATTTCAATTATTAGGATTTACATAATATATTTATTTCAATGAATAGTTAAAAACAGAATTGTCCGAATTATTAATACTCTGTATTAGCAACCAAGCAACAACCGCATGTCTGCACCTGCCACTGTCATAGACATAATGCTTAAGGATGATTAAAAAAAAGTCTTTTAAAACCTTTGAATGACGCCTGTCGAATATTATGATACGAGCACTTTAAAGTAACCCATTTGCGAAGAGAGTTATCAGCTTCCTAGGTTACACTTTCACTGAGAGATACCTTGAACAATACTTTTTGAGATAAGTATTTGTTTGATGAGACCGTTAATGACACTTTAACTTAACAGCAAAAAACATTCAAACAAAGCCTTCAACATCCCTTCAAAAAGTAAAACAGTTAACAGAAATAAACGTTTGAAGAACACATTTTTACTAAGAAGAATATGAAAAATTTAAACCACCAGCATCAAAAAAGTTTTCCCAAAGACAGTAGTAGCACAGATGGCACAGACAACAATCGCAGCTGGGAACGCCAGCAGCTGCAGGGGCGGCCGCCATCTCGCTATCGTTCGAAGAGAACATATAAGAGGATGCCTCGCCGGATGCAGAAAGTTTGCAGTATTTTGCGCATGCTTGGGCTGAGACCATCATAGAACCCACTTAATTGACGTGACGTGGAATCTACATCGTAGCCTTAATTTAACGTAGCGTCAATCCAAAAACAGCAGATGAGCGTCGAGTCTTTTAATACGCTATTAATAAGTTTTTAAAAATAAATAGAGGTTTTAAATATGAGTAATTTGTTAATATGAGAGCTCGCAATTTTTATTAAATGTGTTTTAGTGCCTAAACCAAATGGTGAATAGTACTTACTTTTAAATTTAAAAAAAATGTCTTCACGCCTGCATCCCCGAAGTTATACACAGAGGTATGACAGAAGTATCCCACAATGTGATGGTGTTCCACCTGCAAACGTATCGCCAACCGAACACATATCCATTTCCGGACAACGCTATTTTTTTTATGACAAAATTTATAACACTTGTTTTGGTTACTCCAACCCGGGCATTGAAATGACGCAGATGAAATCAAGACCAACAACCGGACCATTAGACACAACGAAATGTGAGAATTTTAAATATCACTGTTTGTCAGATAATCCTAGCTACGTTCTATCTGTTATCATACAAGAAAGTCTTGAGTCAGACATGAACTGGTGGGTCTTACAAATAGATAATGGTTTTTCACATTTGAAACTAAACCAGTTTAAGATTGAAACATTTTCTGACACATCCACTTCACGTTAGGGTTCTTATTGGAATAATAAAGAATGTTTTGGATATTGCAAAGAAAATCAAAAAAATCTTGCATATCAATGTGACAGAATTAAAAGCAGCCTGTTTAGCGTCAGTTTTTTTGCAAAAGAATAACATAGTCATGAAATACTTTTACGTTCAGACAATGTTACGGGTATAACAAGTATAAATAGAATAGAATAATAAGTGGTGTTCAATTTAGACATTTAAATAAAATGTTTGTGACATTTGGTTCTGGTGTGGAAGTCGCAAAATTAAGTTATTCGCTTCTTATATTAATACTAAAAAAACGGCGATACTTATATTTTACCCCGTACAAAATCTAGCTATTCAATAAAAACTACCTAATTATGCATTTAGTAGGAAAGTTGATAAACTGGAAATACCAGAAATAGATTTATTTTCCAGTCGTTATAACAAAAAATGTGACACTTAAAGATAGCGCCCAGTTGGACAGGCGGGGAAGGGCGCATCGCAGCGCAATAATCCGCCTAGATCGCTTGCATACATTTTGTATGGAGCAACGCTCACTGGGCTGGGGCGCATCGGGGCGGAATTTTCCGCGAGGCACCCCGCGCGCATACCCCGATGCGGTCTACAGCGACCAAGGATCATGATAGGTATTACTGTTAAGAAAATAGCACTATGGTATTTTAGCGCTAAAGTTTCGTACGACAACTACTAGATGCGCCACTTTCCATACTTGACGATGTTAACGTCGAGTGGCCTCTCTATTTCGTTGCTCTACTTTGGTACTGAGTAACAAAAATCCGCGCCTATACGATGCGGCCCGTCCCGCATCAGTATGCTTTGCAATGCTATGCGCCCCGGCCTGACACGCTCCGCCCCGTCAACAGTGGGCGCTATCCATAAGAAGTAATGTAAGTTGAAAAATGAGCCTGACGCCTCCGGGATTGATGCTTTTAACTTTGTTTTTATATCTTTAAAATAATCCGTAAATTATTAAGGCAGAGAGTTGTTCCATACTAGTCAAACCATTCATGGATCCTTTTTATAAAAAACTTACTGTTTCTGATGACATATATTTTGAACCCAGTAACAATTTACTTAAATCTCCTTTCAAGAATATACAAAACTTCCACCGAAAGTTCATAAAAGTTGCCGCGAAATTACTTTTGGTATTATCAAGTATTTACAAGTCGGTCTCATCTTTCTTTTTGAATGAAAATGATTTATCTGGCAATAACAGATAAAACGTTTTTGCGGTGAGTTTAAGATTAAAACTATCAACGCCCAAATATGCATCAGTGATCAGGGTCTGGAAAGTCTTTCAAAGAAGACACTGGCCATGTTGGCTTTAGCGACTGCACATTGCATGCCAACTTTTTCTTCAAAAAAATTAAACAATATTCAAATTCAAGTTCAAACTATTTACATTATAATACCAGATATTATTGAAATTTCGACTATACTATACTAAAACTTTCATTTTTAATAAAATACCTAAAATACGTCCTGCTAGAGTTCTTGAAGCTAACATTTAAAGAAAAAGACAAAAAATGTCCGTTCCGATAAAAATGATTATTTATTTGTAAGCTACTAAAACCATATTCAAAATTATCATCACAACTTTTAAATTATTTGATAAAAGACAGCCTTCAAGCTAGCGGTTATAGACACTGGCGTTTCAGTTGTCACAGCATGCGGCATGCGGCCACATGAGCTGCCTCAATATTAAAAAAAACGTAGATATAAAAATGAAGACTGCTGGTTGGAGGGACTCTTGAGCAGTTTTCGCTAAATTCTATAAAATAGAAGTAAATAGGAGTAACATATTTGAAAAATCGATTTATGATATTAACAAAGATACTGATTAAAACATAATAAAGACATAAATATGTTTTTATTCCCATTTAACGTAATTACAGAAAATATTTTGAAACCATGTTTGCATAATTACTCTAATCCTACAACATGTAAAATTAAATCACAAAGAATGAAGCCGTTAAACGTAGTTGTTAGCGATGAAACGAACTTACCACATGAAGTTCGATTATAATAATTATGTGAACTGCTCATTCGATGCGACTTGTAATCACCCTCCCTATATCATAAAAAAACAAACAATTTTAGATCGTTTTTCCACCCTTATATATATAAATTACGTAAAATAGGTTATTTAACGAAGCTACTTTAAACGAAATGTCGAAATACTTGGAGATGGAAACGTTGAATAATCGTTGGTTTGATGCGCTAAGTGATCAAATGTTAATTAATTTATTTTTTTTTTTGAACAAGTGAGAAAGTAGAAATATCTTCACGTCCGTATTCCCGAAAATGTGCCCACATTTGGGACCAGGGCTCCCACGACTAGCCGAAGACACTAATGCCCGATTTCACCAAGAGCCCCTATATTTTATGGGACCTTTTAACGTTACTTACGGGACTGTTTCAATATAAAACCGTCCCCTAAAACACGTTAAAAGGTCCCCTAAATATAGGGGCTCTTGGTGAAATCGGGCATTAGTCCCACAATGTGATAGGTGCCAATCCTATCGCCAACCCGGCACATATCCAATCCCGGGCAAAGTTGTTATTTACTAGAAAATTGAAAAAAAAAAACATTTCCTTTTCCTTGTCCCACAGGGGAATCGAATATAGAGAACAAGATGTTTTTAAATAAAAATGAATTATCTCAATTTTTTAATAAAAAAAAAACAACGGCGCCCGGGAATGAATGTATTGTGCCGGTTGGGGATAGCCTTGCCACCTATCACATTGTCTTCGGATAAACGTGGATGTCCTGGTTGTACCTCTACAAGCCTACGTCTTCGAGTATAGGTGCGTGAAGATACTTCTTATAATTATCCTGAACGAAATTGTCTACGTTGGTTTATTTAATCTGAAACTGATTCGTTTTACACATTTACCGTAATATATGTTTAAATGGCAGAGTAGTCCTAAAAAGGAATTGTGCAGCTACTCAGATTAAGAGGTGAGTCAGGTTAGGACAAGGTAATTAACTACAAGCAGGTCAGTGTGTACTTCAATAATCTGGCGATTTGAGCGTGATTTTTGAAAATGGCGAATCTCGAAGTTTAAAAGATCCTTATCTCGGGTCAGTCGCGACTTTTTTTAATTTAGAAGGATTACGAAAAAAAAATATCTGAAGATTTTCATTGAGCGATGAAGCTAAAACTGTAAATGAACTATGAAGCGTTCTAGTGCGGGCAACTCTTTGCTCGCCACTCGACGTCTCTTCTTCTCACACTTTCTCTATTTTTCAATCTTGCATCGTCTCTGCACCTGCTACTATAGTTTGCCTCCATTATGTCATTTCAGCTGATTACAATAAAGTTTAGGAGTAGGTGATTTCGCACGACCTTCCACTTTTTTTTAGTTCACTTAACATTTCCTTCTACGATATCTGAGAGTCCGAGACCCTCAAATAACTTTTTCTACTCTTGTTACGACCACCCACCGCTGTAGTGTCTTAGTTACCAGACAGACAAGTTGCGCAAATACTAGGAAATGTGTGAGTGTGTGACGATTATCTTTTACAGTTTTGAAAATTTGTACATGCTATTTTCTCTATTCAAAGTTAAAACTTCACAAAAACTTTTTAAATATATATATATCGATTAACTTCCATAAAAATGTAGGAGTCGAACATATAACTTCCTCCTTTCTACGACGTCGTTTAAAAATCTTTTCAGACCAATATAAATAAGTTGACAGGATTTGAATGTCATGATGGTCTGCGCAGGATTTTGTGGAGTCGTCGTCGATGGAGGCGAGCGGCGGAGCCGGCGAGCCGCGCGACGAGCGTGCCGCACGCTCCGCCTCGCGGGGCCGGGACTCCTCGCCGCCCATCAGTAACTATAACCTTTTTCTATATCTCTACCACACTCGTACAAACGCAAGCCAAATTAAAAATTAAGACCTGTTGCAAACGCTCATAATGCGCCAAACGAATACACCTTACTATAAGTCAAGAATGCTATATTCGTCATTGAAAGTCGTATATAGCGCTTAGCGTCGTTATAATAATAACGACATTTATGGTTGCCCCAAATTTCATCAAGTCCCTTTTTATTGGAAAAACTGGAAATGGAAAGAGACAACCATAGTTGATAGGCACCGTAAATGTTTTGAGTGCGTCGCTGTCCTAGGCTCAGATATTAGGCTTCATATTGTGCAAGGTTACTAGTAAGTTACCCTTTAGGGCAGAAACTTTGTTAAGCGGGTGCTCTCGCGGCTTCATACAAAAGTGACCCGTTGCGGGAAGCCGCGCTCGAGACCGTCGCGGGGAGGCTGGCCCCGCGCCCACTTAGTGAAGCCCGTCTGCCCGCGACGGGGCACGCCGACCGATATTACCTTTTCTTTCAAAAGTTCTCGAGCACATTGTTCTCTCCCAGTTTTCAAAATTTCTCAGATGTAACAAACTATTACATGCGAACCAATCTGGGCGTTGTCCGGGGCACAGCACTGTTACAGCACTAATTCCTGTTTCCGATGATATACGTCAAGCTATGGATAAAAAACTTCTCACTGTTATTGTCTTCTTGGATTTTACCAGTGCCTTCAATTTTTTTTTTTATGTTACAGGAAGGCAAACAAGTAGACGGATTTCCTGATGGTAAGAAATTCACGCCGCCTAGAGACACCAAAGATGGCAATGGTGCGTTGCCAACCTGAGGTCAGGATGTTAGGCCTCGAGCAAAAATAAGTTTACCGGCTACCTTACCCTCCGAACCGGAACACGTCATTACGTTATGGCGGCAGGAATAGGTAAGGCAGTGTTACCAATCCGGGCGAGTCGCTGCGAAACTCCTACCACCTAGTCAGATGTCACGGTGTTAGTGATAATAAGCCTATGCTCGCCTTTTACGAGCTGCCTGGCAAGAAAGGCAGATGGTCTATTCTGCAAAGGAGCCCGGACCAACACGGGGAAACGTTCAATTACGTAAATTGGACGTTTTGTTGGCAGTTCTTAGATCTTTAAATATTTTCTTTCCTGTTTTAGATTGGTTTGATTCTTATTTACGTGGCAGATCACAGTGTGTTCTTTCGGGTGAATCATCTTCAGATTGGATTTATCTAAATGCAGGTGTACCTCAGGGTGGTGTTCTTTCTCCACTCCTATTTTCTACGTTCATAAATGCGGTCACTTCAGTTATTTCCTCTCACTTTCACTTATATGCAGACGATCTACAACTTTACAGACATTTTCAGGTTGAGAGTGTTTTTCAGGCAATTCAGAGCATGAACGAGGATCTGGAACGAATTTATAATTGGGCTAGTTCGTTTGGATATATCGCGAATCCAATTAAATCTCAGGCCTTAATTGTTGGTAGTCGATATATGCGTGGCATAATTACCAACTCAGATATCCCCGCCCTGATGTACAATAATTCGCCTATTAATTCTACTACTGCAGTTAACTTGGGTGTAAATTTTACCTCCGATTTCTCTTGGAATCTCCATGTCAACAATATAAGTAAAAAGGTTCATCATGCTTTTCATTCCCTTAAGCTCCTCCAAAAGTTCCTTCCCCTTACGACGAAAATTTCACTTATACACCCTTATTTTTCGTATTATAGATTATGCCGACACATGTTTTCTTGACGCTACTGAAGAATTACTTAACAAATTATAAAGACTTTAAATCTTTGTAATTATCTATGGTCTCAAAAAATTTGATCATGTCTCAAGTTACAGGGCTAAGTTAGGATGGCTTCTATACGCTTGCGTCGTAATTTTCATTTACTCTGTCTTTTATATAAGATCCTTTTTAATCCAAAATTCCCGAGTTATCTTTGTGATTCCTTTTAGTTCCTACATTCCACTGAATCTCCTTGTCGTCCTCATGTTAAAACCTTGTTACGTTTCCCTGTTAGTAATTCTGCTTTTTATTCACAGTCATTCACTGTTCGTGCTATTGAGCTGTGGAATGCTTTACCTGATAAAATTCATGCCAGTGAAACATTATATGTCTTTGAGAAACTACTAACAAACTTGTGTTTTTTAACGTCGTCTGTTTTTTCTTTGAATTTCCAGTTAAATATATAGTAGTAGTAGTATGTAGTTCCAGTTATATTATCTACGTATGTTTATGTTCATGTATATCATATGTATGTTTATGTATAAAGATATTATTATTATTATTAAAATCTACCGTAATTTGTAAATTATTTAATTTATTTGTAAAAAGTTTATTTATTGCCAGTCTCTTCATTGCTGATATGACTAATATGGCTCTTACTTTGAGATTTTTGATTTCAAAAAACCAGAACTTTAAATACTTAATAAATTTTCATTATTCCTTAATTTATTAAACTTTACAACAAATTCCCCGCAAAGCAACCTAGATTCAATGAAAAGGCTCACTGGTTGTCGTTTTTTGTGCTAATCATGGTTTTGTTAGGTAATAATATTTTAAGTTCTCCATCGAAACGACGGTACATGCACATTGTTAAAATTGAACTGTTGACTTTGCGTAAATCGGGTCTTCGCGATGGGCGCGGTCAAGAATACACACAGTTTCAGGCCTTAGACCAGAACATGAAATGATTACGGCGTCAAGAATAAGTAAGGCGGTGGATCCGCTGTGAAGTGCTATTTTGTTTATAACTTTTTAAACTTATACTCACCTCTTACGAGCTGTCGGGCAGATGGTCTATTCCAGAAGTGTTTTTTCGACCCTACTAATATTATTTAAACATTCACATATCTTCCCGTATTGTTGAGAAAATTGCAGATCTGCCTATATTTATTATCTCTTTCTTTTTTTCTATATTTCTTTCTCTTTCTTTTTCTCTATATTTATTTTCTTCTCTATATTTATTACCTATTTCGTACACACGCAATTTCGGAGACTCTTGATACCGCCCTCGAATAATACCTGAGAGATTTGATCATGGAATTTCAACCCGATATCTCCCCAAGTACCTACATCCATCCGCAATCGAGTTTATCTATTTTTTCAATCGTTCACCTGCCACTATTTCCACATGACAGAACAAACGAATCATGCCCTTTCTCATTTTTATACCCAGTCTGTTTTTGACCTAACACTTGCTTCAGGTAAAATAATAAACCGTCTCTGTAAATTGTTTTTGTGATAACTCCGAACAGTGCCTCTATTGGTTACCACTCGTAAGTGAAAAACATTTTTAAACCAAAAGTGTCATAAATTTCGACACGTAACTTACCGAACGTAGTCTGTACCGATTCACGGTAGCGGCTCTGCTGTTCACAAACTAAAGTTATTTTAGATGCATGCTATCTTTTTCAAATGAAACAAAAACAAAAAGATGGAAAATTTTAGATATGTCAGATTAATCCAGAGGTGTAAATTTGTCACGTTTTCCGAGTGATAGATTAAACGTCTGAAGAAATGTCGTGTACAGACTAATTTGCTAGTAGCTAAGCTCTACAAGTGGTTTATCTATTTCTATTTACTTTCGTTAAAGAAGTTAAAGACAATTTAAAGTTAGCTTAGTGAATGCTCAACAAAATTACCACCCTTGTATAAGTTAAGCAAAATTATTAAGCAATTTAGGCCTAGCAAATCCATACTACCCACTGATACTATAAACGCGCAAATCTGTCAATATGGATAGATGTTTGTTACTATTTCACTTAAAAACTTCTGAATAAATTTTAATAAAACTTTACAATAATATAACTTATACATTTGAATAGTACATAGGCTATAATTTATAAATATTTTTATAAGTTGGCCTTGATATTGACCGTCATCAATATCAAGTCAAGTAGTCGAAAAAATACTTCTGGGCTGACGTAAATGTTGCCGTGTGCTACCTACACCGTTCGATTTAGACGACTATGATGTACTGTAAAATTATTTGTCTGAAAAATCTATTTATAAAAGTCCGCGACAGCATATAATGTCAACGTTTTACGTAGCCATTATGTCCAAAATAGTGAGTCGAAAATTCATTTATATTAAAGACCTTTTTACGATGTATTTTTTAAACTATTTATGCGATTCTTATTGAAATTAATAAAATACATTAGTCGCTTTAAATATTGAACTTCTATTAACTTTGTCTTTTACACTAAGGCTGGATTTCACCGTCAAATTTAAACGCTATCAAAGTAAAACGCGTTTAGTCAATCGTCAAGAGTGCCAATCGTGTCAATTTTAATGTCAAAGAAATTTTGGTTAAAGTGAATATAAAGTAAAAAGTAAAAGTCAAGTATCTTCACGCCCATATCCCCGAAGATGTAGGATCATTAAATCCTATGAATACTATAAATGCGAAAGTTTAAATGTTTGTTTGTTACTCCTTCACGCAAAAACTGCTTAATCGATTTTCATGAAATTTAGCACACACGTAGAGGGTAACTTAGACTTATAGAATAGTTTTTCAAAAAAATGAACCTGTGGGACAATTAACCCCGTGGGCAACGCTGCGGGCAACAGCTAATATAAAATAAAACTGTAAAGAATGAAATTCTTTTTGTTGTTCTTTTATATTTCTTAAACCATACAAAATCTACTAAATCGTTTTTAATGAGATTTAATAGAATTGAAATTTGTACTACCGAATAACTTAATATTTAGGTATTTATTTCCAACTGCGTAAAGAGAGTTAGTGTATTTCCTATTATTGTTTCTACAATGACGCAAAGTCAGCTTAACGGATTGCGTTAATATTGTTTACCCCTAGTTAACATACAAATAATTTTCTCGATTTTTTCTAACATTTCTATTTATATAATAAAAATTTTGAAAAAATTATATTTTGTACATTCACTTAATATTTGAAATAATCATGACATTCTAAATTTGTAGTAAGGCAGGTAACGTAGCTAATAATCTCGATGACTTCATATTTCAAACAAAAAAAAATCCGTAGCAAAATCGATCTATTAATTTAATGGTTATGATGCGTATGTGTCTGTCTATATTTTTTATATATACAAGAGTAGTCAAACGAGCAGGTGGGTCATTGATGGAAAGTGATCACCACCGCCCACGGACATCCGCAACACCAGGAGTATCACAGACGCGTTGCGGATCTTTAAGGAATGAGTACGCTCTTTTCTTGAAGGTCCCTTAGTAATAATTGTTTGGGAATACCGGCTTCTCTCGACACTCACAACACTCGAAGAAATAGGCGAAATAAGGAAGAAGGGAAAATAGGGGAAAGAAGGAAAGAAATAGAAACCTAGTAAATGGATATGAATACGCTTAAAAAACTTAACAATATACAGAAATATAGTTTATTTCTGCAAAAGAGACTATAGTAAAAGTTTTTAATGTGATATGTCAGCGTACAACCTGTGGCCGCTGGTTTTAGGCTAATTGTGCAAATTTTCGTTGGACCGGATCCCACCACGGAGCACTGTCATTATGGTGGCAAGAATAGATTAGGCGGTGCATCCCTCCTTCCTGGACGAGTTGGATCAACAAATAGTCTTGTTGGTAATGACTTTTGCTCTCCTATTACTTAACTTATTTAAATTTTAAGCAAAATGATTAATTTTTTTATGATGATGGAAGGCAAACAAGCAGACGGATTTCCTGATGGTAAGAAATTAAAGTCGCCTAGAGACAACAAAGATTGGTAATGGTGCGTTGCCAATCTGAGGCCGGGATGTTAGGCCTCGAGCAAAAAAAAATTTTACCGGCTACTTTACCATCCCAATAATGTAAAAACAAGTCTATAATATAGATATCTTTAAAATACATTCGGATTTCGGAGCTTGACGAATATAGCCGAAGCGCATAATTTAAATAATACTACTGCACCTCACTTTGACAACTACACTCTGCAGTCGTGCTAAGGTTCTCGTGTTTGAATTATGCGCAAAACCATGCAGAAGGGAAGGATAAACTAAAAAAAATGTAAAAAGTACCTTTATGCCCATATCCTCGAAGAGGTAGGCAGATGCACAACCTACGACTAGCCGAAGACACGAAGTCCCACAATGTGATAATATTTATTTCTATAACGTCAAGATATCTTTATTGCTATAACGTTTATATATTAGCGTTTAAGTTTTTCTGCAAAAAAATTGTTTGACAATACTTAATGTGTTACTCTAACAGTGAGTCCAATACTTAGTTAACTACTTACGACTGGTAGTCCGAAATACGACAATTCACCGTTGAATGTTGAATCAAAACAACTGCGCACTGATCAATTAGGTATGCTCCATTTTTGCTCAAATCAAAAATGCTTGTCATAAATGCTTGACGTGCTGATGACACTCGCTCTCGCATGTGGAGGAAGAAAGACAGTTCTGAAGGAATCGTGACATTTGTCGCTCGATATTGTTTGCCGGAACAAACAAGGAAAGTAGCGTGAACAATTCGTTATAGTAATTGTATATTGTTTGTTGTTCCATGGTATAAAACGTTGACATAATTGTATCTATAGGGATGTACGTCACTCGCGCGTCAAATTGGATATACCAATACCGACCCTGGCAATAACCTGTACTTCGTGATGTAAGATATTAACTTATTAAAAAAGCACTTTAAATATATTTTTACATCCTTTATTATATTTAAAATAAATATTTAAAATAAATAGTGTACATGTTTGTCATTTTTAAGATAAATTCCAAATTTAGAATTCGTAATCCAAACTTTATTAAAAATGTTGTTACGTTCTCGTTTCACGGTGTGCATGATTAAACTCCGTAACGGCTTTACCGATTCTCATGAAATTTTGCGAGCATATTGAGTAGGCCTGAGAATCAGCCAACATCTATTTTTCATACCCTTGAGTGATGAGGGTGAATCACAGCAAAAAAAATAGCAGAACAATGTCTACCGGGTCAGCTAGTACCATTATAAGTTTGCTTCGGTTTTTAACCTTAATCCACACACGTCATAGAAGATTACACTTTTACCTTTAGAAATCATAGCAAAAAGTACTTAACAAACCTACCAGTATTTAGCATTTTTAATTATCAAAATTTAGCAGGTTATTTTTATCAATGCAGCAGTATACATATATAAAAAATGAAATGGTAACTTTACAGCTTACACAGTCTACACTTGCCAATTGCCATATGTCAGTTAGATTCACGCTCTTGCCCTAGTAAGGTTGCGTTCGCGGATAGCAATTTGACAGCGTTATTAAAAGCGGTTGTATAAAATATTCTCTTTTATAAAATATTTTTCGTATTTAACAGTGTGTTAGTGTTTATAATAAAAGTAGGGTGAAACAAAATAACAATAACAAAAGACGATGTTTAGATAAGTTATTGGTCGTTAGGGACAAACGGAACGGTTGGTCATAGCAACGTTTTCAAGATTCCAAACCCATAGGAAATGAAAAAGGATAGTCAGTTAAAAATAGTGCTGTAGTGAATGTAGCAAATATATGTATGTAACAAATATTTTATATATTTTATGTATGTTGTTTTTGAAATTCACTGTCCTTATTTATTTATTTTTTGACACTATGCACTATTGTTATCCTAAATCATCAATGAAAATGATCCGACGGCACCCGCGGTTTTGTTCGCGCTTACATTGTGTTATGAACCGCCCGCGCCGATTGAAGGTATGCGGGATATTTCAAAACAGAATATTTAACGTAACCTATGGGCCTGTCATGTACAAATAGTCATTTTCTATCCGGAATTCTTAACTATCGAAATTTCGTTTCGATGTATCGAAACACTTCTTAAAAAATATTTTTTATTGTTTTGAAGATCAGATACATATATCCTTACCTTAATTACTATTACCATTATTTTTTTATTACCATTTTTCCAAATCATGGTCCCTAGGTTTTGAAAGTTATTTAAAGTTGGTGAAATTCCCAGAATAGCCCTTACGGCCGTAACTAAACGTTAATGATAACATAACCTTGTTTAAAAATTTGTCTATAAAAAGCTTTCTTGTCCAGAATGCAACCTGAGACCTTCGATTGACGTGGGCATTCCTGACCCGCTTAAGGGCCCATACTTAGTCAGCCAGAAGAGCCAATCAGCGCACTCCCCCGTTCCATGATTACTATGAAATATTGCGCTCTAAAGTAAATGTCGTAAGCGCCAAATCACTATTTTTGACACTATAAAAGTAATTTGAAAAAAAATATAAAAACTGAAACAGTTATCTTTTAGGTATAATACTTATCTATGTTTATGTTAAATCTATCGAGCAAAGTGAAATGAATCGTGTTTTGGAAACACTAGTCTTATAAAGCATATTAATGTTAATCTTGTGTATTTTTGTCGCCAAGATCCGTAATTGCTTTGTATGAAAATAAAACAGTATATTGCTGACGTATTTTAGCATACATGGCCCCTTAACGAAGCAGTCAAATTCACATTTTAAATGTTTATGGTTGTATCTCGGAGCGGAAGATATGAATAGGTACTGACTCAACATTCTAGTTATTTAAACAGAGGGTATTTTATATAGTACTTTTAATAACACAAAGTTTAATGTTATTTATCAAATTATAATTTTGATAAAAAAAATATTGCTCTCGGTAAATTAATAGTGCAAAAAAGCACTTTGAAATATGTGGTTGATAATTGCTAACATTGTAATTAATGTCGCGCGGGAACTGTTGAGACAGTATAAAATGCATAATGAAAAAGTAGTGGAAGAAGCAAGTTTTGTTATAGTGGACATTGAGGATTGCCTCTACTCAGAGGAGGCTATTGAAGCAATTGACTATATACAGTTTGGTAAGTTTATCTGGAGAAAACGACACCTGTGACGGCAATCGCGAAACGTAAAGTAGAGCTAGCAAAAGTATTTCCAGTTTCGCCCGCTAGTGACTTCCGCCGCATTTCTATTGCTCCTTTTGTCACAAGATATTATCTACTAGATATTGTCTGCGACCTCTCCCATGTATTGAAGTTATTTAGCTTTTTTTAAGCTATTCCGACACTTTGAAATGTCAGGATAAAATAT
>NJDC01003271.1:0-21942 GCA_002245475.1 Calephelis virginiensis
TTCTAGAAGGTAAAGGGTTGACTTGCACACCTCGAGTCTACCAGAATGCAAGGCACTAGTAATAATATCTTTTCTAAATAGGCGTAGAGTTAGAGTAGGGCTCAGTTCCCCCCAAAGTTCCGAGCTTTGTCGTGGCGGGGGGGCTGAGTAACTGGGGTCGAGCGGGGCCCCGGTGAAACTAATTCGAATCATGGAGGGCGCTCCTCAGTACCCCTCTCTGTCCAAGAGGGGACACAGTAGTGGGCCCTTGGGCCCACATGGGTTGGCGGCTTCCAGGCAAGCGGAGGAGGTTGCGGCAGGTACGGGGGTGCCTGTTGCCACTGGAACCCCGAAGTGGTGCACGCTGTGTCTCCATGCACCACTTCAGACGAAAGTATGCAGCCCCTGTTGAGGGGGGCTACCAGAACAGGATTGTTGGATCCAGCTTCGACGGAGCAGTGGAAATTTGCGAAAACGTCCCCACAGCCCCGGTACCTGGCGAACGGGAGGACACCGTGGGGTTTTAGTCAGTAGGTGTCTGACATAATCCGCCCCTTTGCGCGCTATTACTAATTTAGTGCGCTATCGTACACAAACATGACAACAAGAACATTCGCGCAAGCGCCCTGCGCCGTCTTATTCGCGGAAGCTCCCTGCACTGTCTTACGAATTTTCGATCAGGTCACGTGTTCGACGCGAGTTTAGAAGTTTTTACCCATTCCAAAAAAACAATGAGCAACGCCGCTGAAGAAGTTTTCACTTTAAAAAAAAAGGGCACATTTGGGCGACCGCCTGATCGCTTATTGAACGGGCCCATTTTAAAGTTTCTTAAGTTCAGAAAAAAATCGTGTTGATAGACTCAATGTGAGTTGGGTCAAGTGTGAAAATATGACAGATGGAAAATAATAATTGACAATGGAGATATACAATGCGAATTTGGACGGATGTAGGTACCTGGGAGACCTAGATTGATATTCCACAATCATATCGCTCAGGTTTTATCCGTCGGTGGTGCGACGAGGCTCCGAAACCAGCATGTTTGTGTGAAAATACTAATGAACATAGAGGAAGCTTCTGCAAGGATCTTGAAGTCTGGCACTCAATACAGTCTGACTACCTCGCACACAACAAACAGAGCACACAAATTTCCTGATGATAATGATGAATTCACGCGGCTAAGTGACACCTCGATACAATTTATTTAGAAACACTTTCCACAATATATTTTATTATTTTTTTATTTTTATGGTTTAGCCAACCGGTTTCGCTATACAATTATCATCAGGGGGGTGATTATGTAACTCAGTTACCAACTCAAAATGGATGAGTGTACGTGTTTTATATTTGCTATCTCCAGTGACCCACAGAAATACAATAGAGATAGCAAACACAAATGACGTCATTTGTAAGATGTACACTTTTGCAGTTTGAGTTGGCAACTGAGATACATAGTACCCCCTGGGCTATGTAACTGAAGTTTTGATGAAAATAATACTGTGTAATTGTCATCTACAAAAATGACGATATTTAAATAAAAATTACTGAGTGATGTCATAAGTAAATTACAAAAATTGACCTAACCTTAAATTAAGGATATTATGTGCTTATATTATTAGTCAACGATACTAATAAACATAAATATTTAAATAGATGTCTGTGTCCTGTGGTCAGAATGTTGGCAGAATGTGCAAGCCTACCCCCACCCTTCAGACCGAAAACCTACAATGCAATACCCTGACAGGCGTAGAGGCAGGTCTATTCTACATACTGGTTCATTCACAATCTTCATATTGCCTTTTAAAAGTGTTTCTTGACAGGAAAGTTGGTGTAGGTATATCTTCAAGAAAATGTCCGGAACCAACACAGTAAATCTAGTAACTAATAATATTTTTTAATGATAATGGAAGGCAAACAAGCAGACGGATTTCCTGATGGTAAAAAATTCACGCCGCCTAGAGACACAAAAGGTGGTAATGGTGCGTTGCCAGCCTGAGGCCAGAATGTCAGGTCTCGAGCAAAAGTAAGTTTATCGGCTACCTTACCCTCCAAAACGGAAGACGTCAACGGCAAGCATTGGACGTTATGGTGGCAGGAATAGGTGAGGCGGTGGTACCAATCCGGGCGAGTCGCTGCGAAACTCTACCACTTAGTTAGATGTCACGGTGTTAGTCACGGTAAGCCTATCCTCGCCTTTTACGAGCAGCCTGGCAGGAAGGCAGATGGTCTACTCTGCAAAGGAGCCCGGGAAATATTGAGCTAAATACAAACATTGTGCTAAAAATGTCACTTGATAAAATTCTGTATCGGCATTAAATTACCATACGGTTTAATTTGCGCCTAAATGAACGTTACTGTGGCTAATTAGGCGTTTGTAATGATTATACCCGTCCAGCTTACACAGCCAAAACGATAAACTAGTGCCGTAATCGGCCATTACCTTTTATCCCCAATTTAATAATACTAGTGGTCGCTGGTGGTGTTTGTGGTGGTGGTGGTCGTTTTTTGTTTTTTAGTGGTCGCCCTTACTACCTTGTTTCCAAAATTTTTAGTGCGCCATCTGTGATCTTTTATCATGGTAGTGTGGGTAATGTTTTATTTATTGATTTAATGTACTTTATAAGCAATATATATATATGTTTACCTGAACGTTTTTTGTGCATTGCCACACACAATCGTATTTGACATTTATATCTAATCAAGATTTTCATACCTAACAATGCGTATTAAATACATAATAGTTTAATTATACGAAATTATCTAAATAAATTTTATTACTTAGATTTTATTTATGGGACAGCGAACGACAACACGGCTTCCCTGATGGTAAGAGTTGTCTCTAAGGTACCACGTGGCCCTTAAACCACATATATGTTAAAGGTTTTATCTAACTACACTTGTATTTTTATTTACCATTGTTGTGGTTGCTTTAGAAATATTTTTAAGTTAATGTTAATAAAATTGTATTACCACAATTTATGTTCAATTGACGTTCAAAAAACGTACTTTGAAAAATAAATTAAACTAATCTCCGCCATAACTGTTTATACGTGAATCTGTTAAATAGTGAGTCTTCTACTCTTCTCTGCCTCAGCCTCTTTTATACTCGTATGGTCAAGGGCCGCACTCAGAGACGACAATTAAAATTTAATCTATCATTAAATCACAATTTTGTATGAAAATGTCACTAAAAGATACCTAATTGACGTCTCTTATTGCGGCAGTCATTCTTTTTGCTTATTCTGTACTATAAGAATACAAGTAAAACACAAACCTTCAAAAAAAATTTATTAAAATCGGCGTCCTCTCTCTGGAGGCGGTGCAAAATGTACACTGAATACCCGGTAAGCGCAGTAGTCGACCAACGCCAGGAATAAAGGGTAAGAAATCTTCCTGCCAGCCTGAGGTGCCACGAAATAAGCTAAAACCGCAGCCCCTGCCGTATACCAACCCCACTCCCTATTATAATTGTGTGAGTATACAGCCAAGGACACGATATTACCAGCAAGCATTAGATTACCCAAATATGGGTTCTCCTGGCCAGATAAAGCTAGGACGAAAGGTATTAATCCAGAGATAAGATGAAGAGCACTTAAGTTCTGGTCATCTCGATATAAATCTGCCATTAAACACGGTATGGCCAAGTACCGTGAAGCACTTGTGCTTATCCTATAGGCTGCTGTGAAATCGTTATTGAACGTTCCACCTGAAATCAAAGTCAGCTATAAATTGTTTGGTCTAACATACTGCCTCTTCCATCATTGTATTGTAAAAACTGAACCGTACTTATTTTCTATATGATAAGATAACCTAAGATACGTTTAGTGTCTTTAGGTGGCGTGAATTTCTTACCATCAGGAAAACTGTCTGCTTGTGTGCCTTCCATTGTCATAAAAAAAAACAATGACCAAGCATATCTCCTGAGATAACCTTGGTCTATAGAAACTTTAGCCGTCTTATTAATAAACATGGACTAATGTAGGACTAAAATTTTATTCATATTATAGTCTTATATATTGATAAAGACTTTAATACCAGGCTGAACCTTGGAGTATTTTATTAATTATTACATTATATTTTATTAATAATACGATAGGTGTGTCCGCCACCGCTATCTCATGGCCGAGGTGTTAGGCAAATTGTGGAAGTCTATCGGCTACTCTACCCTTTCGGACTGGAACATGACACATACTTATGGCGACAGGACTAGGTAAGGCGGGGTTAATGCAATGTGGAAAGAATACTCCCGCGGGGAGTCTCTCGAATGGGAGGAGGTAAGGCGCATGCAGAGGCAGGCGTGGGACTCCATGTAGGAGCGGTGGAAGGAGGACCTGGTCCCACCGGTCCCGGGACAGAGGACGGTGGAGGCCATTAGGCCAATCCTCTGAGGGTGGCTGCAGCGGCAGTTCGGGTCGATGACCTGCCGACTGGTGCAGGTGCTTTCCGGGCACGGATGCTTTGGGAAGTATCTGCATCAGGCAGATACTTCCCAAAAGTCGCATGGGAGTCGCAGCGGCGCACGCTCTCAGCAGTCGTGGGTGAGGATCTCTCACTGCCGAGCATCTGGCAGGCGATGATCTCCTTTTGCGAGGAGGTAATAACGCTAAAGGAGACCGTGGGGAGGTCAGAGAGGACAATGCCACCTCTGACCCGATCCGGCGCAGGCGGACCGGGAGGGCAAGGAGGCGGATCGCCCGTCTTCTTAGCCCCACCGTAGCGGGACTGTCGGGGAGAGTCGGGGGACTCTCTCCGGCCAGCACGACCTCGCACGCCTGGGGGGCGACTCCAATGGCCGGACTCGCCCCTCTTAGAGCGCAGAAGGAAGACCGGTGAGGACCAGGCCGTAGCCGTTGGAGTGAGATGGTGAATGCCAACGCGACCCCATCTCGCTCCTAGCCGAGCGGCACGGCTCTCCACCGAGAGCGGCGGGTATCCGTGGGGATTTTCCACACTTGAATAAAAAAAAAGATGGTAAGAATACCAACGAATGTTAATAATTATATTATGTCAATAATACCAGCGATTGTGTTCAAGAATACAAAACGACATATTCGATTTCCATAAAATCGATATTCAAGATATTTTTAAACAATATCTACCGGCTGCTTCGATTCAAAATTCACGGCAACACAAGTTTAAAGTGTCCCGTAGGTACCCGTGATGTTTATCGCATACACATCTTTCTTGTTTTTCGGTGTTAAGGTGTGTCAAGCCCACCGCCGGTTGACGATGACTAAATTAATTCACTAATATCATAATGGAAAATGGTTGTGCAGCAGATCGACCGTATTGACACCATCGCCTAGTCCGTTCCTGCCTCTACAACGTTGGTGTTCACCAGGCGTGTTTCTTGCTAGAAAGCACTAGAAACGCACACGTTTTTTTAGACCCGGTTATAAAACACAGACATACAGTAATTGAGGTTGTCTCTTACATCAAGAGAGCTTTATTGTTTAAATAATAAATCGCTGGTCGGGCACCTAAAAAAACTAGGAAATGTATATTTTAATTTTCTATGAAAAATAATGTTGCCCGGGATGGGATATGTAGCCGGTTGGCGAAAGGTTTGCCACATTGTGAAACTTGGTGTCGTCGGCTAGTCATGGATTGTGGCTTAGCTTGTGCCTCTGCCTACCTCTTCGGGGATAGATAAGATACTTTTTTTCTTTTTTTAATAAATCGCGCATCCTGCGGGCAACCGTGTCCACTTCAAACGTAATATCTAAATAATATTTTCTTTTAAGATTCTCCATGACTGGATATGATAGACTAGGACAACGTTGCCTCTGCCGTCCATTATGCTAATACTAATAACAATCGCCCAGAGTTCTGTTACTTACTTTGATAGTGGAGAAATCCCAGCATTCCGTGGACGAAATAGTTGACATGCAATCCGGGGTGCGAAAAATTTTTGATATGAGTACGCCCAAGACCCGCCCCGGCACTGGCACACAGTATGAGATGCGTGAGAGATGCATTAAGGTCATCTTCTGCGCCCATTTCAAAAAATCTTCAAAAATATGAAATCTTAGCAAAATAAACATACATTATAAGACATTACACCTGTTTTAGAAAAGTATAAGAATTGTCAAAAAATGTTTTTAAAGAAATACAGAAAAAAGTATTTTATGGTTGGGTAAAAAAAAATATAATGCCAAATAATAATTTACTTGGATTAACATTATCAGCTAATGTCTGAGTATGTGCAATTTAATCGCCTTAAAACTACAACAGACTTCAATTATATGAATATTTATGTATTTATTATGTATATTTAAAAAAAAAGAGTGTGTGTACTCATGAACGCACGTAAGAAGTTATACCAAAGAGTATATAAATACTACGTAATAAGAGACGGGACTTCCACAGATACATAGCAAACCCGTAGAATTTTGTATGAAGTTTACTTGAAAAGGTATAACCCATATAATTTGAAAGTAAGTCTAAAGGCATTCAGATATAAGGCAACTAGTGTTATATGATTTAGGCGAATAAAAAACATAGCAAACTTATTTTTGTAATTTTTTCTATGAAAGTTGCATTAAAATTGTTATAGGTACTTCTTTGGCGTAACAATCCAAAAATACTAAATAAAAAGGTTCGCAACTAATTTCAGGGTGTTGCTTTTTTTCTGTCGGTAGCAACTAACTTCAGGCTGTCACATTTATCTGTCGGTGTGCGCGCGCATCGTAAAAATTCACTCTCATCATTTTTCCCAATCGCGCCAAAAGAAGTATAACTTCAAAACACAAATTGAAATTTATTTAGAAATGGTCTCATCAATCATTAGAAATCATGACCTTGGTACATTTCGAAAAATGAGCCGTCAACGTTCGTTATTATCATCTGTCCGTTATTATTGGGGTAATCGCCTAACAAACATACAAAAATACATACTCGAATTTATAACCTCCACCTTTAATAGTTAATTAAAAACTTAAGTGCTGTAGTACAGGTTCATCAAACACTTTACTCATCAACTTATGTACTTACCACTGAAGTTTTCGATTGGGTTACGTTACTAATTATTTTACACATATACTTTCCAAGTCTAGTGTGCAAAATCAAATAAAATAGCCAAGGTATCTACTAAGTCTTTGGTATGCGAGGAAAAAAAAGGGTAAAGGTTATATCTGCTAATGGGTGTGTGGTTGCCTTGGCTTTCTTTAAGTTGTGTTGTGAACTGCATATTGAACCTATTTGATGTACATAACTACTGCGATTAAAAGTAAAGAAAAATATCATCGCGGTTTTTAGGTTTTGATTCTTGCGTTATTACACAATGCATATATATTTAGAAGCTTTTAGTTATTTATAAAAAAGTTTTAAAGACATAGATCCTAAAGTTTAATTTTATTAATGGCAATAAAAGCTGCGAGGGTTTCAATAAAGGGTTCTCCCTTATAATATAATACATAGGCAAGGAGAGACTGGAGATTAGTGGGGCGATTAGACTGCTAATTTAGGGCAGGAAAAAATATATGATCTAGTGTGCATTCATCAAGACCACACTCACATATTGAACTATCTCTAATACTTAATTTAGCTAGGAGGATTGGAATACAAACGTGGCCTAAGCGGAGTGTACAGATTGTTGATGTTACTTGCTTGTTGCTGTTACGGAAATGGAAAAACCATGGTTTTGTTGGAATATTTTCTTGAACCTTGGCATAGTATTTGCCTTTGATGCATTTTGACCTTGACGAGGACCTATCCCAATTGTTCATTAAGTCTACTCTGGCTGCAGCTCGGAGATCGTAAAAGAAAATTTTGTCGTGAGAATACAAGCCAGAATTGGTAGCATCTTTCGCTAGTAGGTCAGCTACTTCATTGCCGTCAATACCGGAGTGGTTTGGGATCCAGGCTAGGCTAATTTCAATTCCATCACAAGCAGCTTGATATAATATTGTTCGGATTTCAAGGATGACTGGATATTTAGTTTTTGGGTTACGGAATGGGTTACTATTAATTGCTTGAAGGCAACTATGAGAATCTGTCAAAATCTATGTTTTTTTTTCAATTTTTGGGAATATGCAAGTGACAGCTTCCCAAATAGCTATGGATTCACCAGTAAATATTGAGGAGGAAGAAAGGGATCGAAAACTCAGAATGACTTTGTACTTGGAGATCCAAACTGCAGCGCCAACATTGTCACTCTCTGAAATTTTAGAAGCATCAGTAGGTATACATCACACTGCTCAGACCAGTCAGTGGATTATTGCATCTGATAGTGGATCATCCTTAATAACTCCAAAGTTTAAAATATTTGGTTTATGGATCAACAACAACAACAACAATAAATTTATTTCTCTCTTACAATAGGCAAACAAAAACAAAGGTAAATATATCTTAAAAATGAAGAAAAGCTGTAGTAGATCAGGGCTGAATATGGGATTTTTAAAACAGTTTTGTAGGGTTACTCTTAATTTTCGATATCATTTGAATTGGAAATTAGAATCGTATATGTCATTTTAGGTACCTTTGAAAACTGTATTAGCGGATTATTACCATTTAGTTAGAAATAAATTCAACAAATCTTATAAAGTGATTTATTGTTTCCTTTACTCGTAACTAAATATTTATAGATCGCCAGTATTGTGTTCAACAGTAACTAAGCTGACATATGTATTTGATTCCAATATCCAATATTGCATGAATCAAGCTTTAAGAGTAACCGTACTGGATAGATAGAGGAAAGTAACTAAATCTTTAGTATGGGCTAGCAGCAATTCTCGAAAACCTACAGTCAAAAGAAGCAACAAACGACGATTGTGCATCGCATTCATTCCCTTTAACATCGCACTCACTCAATATCGCCAATCGCGGGCGAACTGTCGCCAGTGTTGACCACACTTGTATTACTGCTGTCAAAAAGTTTTCTGAGGTAAGTATCAATTTGCTGTTTAATTTAAGAAATTTAGGTCTAAATATTGTAACCATGTGTTTTATTGCAGAATATAAGTTTAATTTTAAAATTTTCGGTCAATTTATTGCTTGCTATATATGATTTGTAAAATACACGATCAAATTTGGTTTATTTAAGAATTTCTACTATGGGCTATTGCTTTGATCCAAAATATGGGCTAGCTCACATTTAGGTATTGCCCATATATGTATAGTATTTTAGATGGTTGGTTATGTCCTTTTAAATATAAGTAGGTTGGTACTTATATTTTTTTTCAAAACGGCGCTAAAAATTTAAAAGAACCAAGGAAAATTTGGGATAAGAACCAATGAGTTAAGCCATAAAAATGGTGAATGGAGAAGAAAATTACCATTTAAAAACAGCAAAATTTTTCAAAGAACCAAGAACGACATTGCAATGCTTAGGCCTGAACAAACATAATTTAGTCCTGAAGAGGCGGTAGCCACGATATTAGGTAGAAAAACAACGAAAGGGACATAATTAGATAACGTTTTAGTAAAATATATTTTAACGTTTTGTCAGGTTTTTTTTCCGAGTACGCAGCAGATGCACTGTGATTATTTTTACAACAATAAATTATTATGTTTTTGATAGCTTTTTATTTTTGAGGAAAAAACAAAATTGTAGCCCATTTTGGTTACTTTCCTTTACATTCCAGCGTATTTGTGTTGATCACAAGAGATAGCAAATACAAAACACGACATTTGACAGCTATTTCATGTACACTTGAAGCAGTGATCATCACAAATTATAAAGACTTATGGTGAACATCACTAAAAAGATACGGAATAGTGCTGCAAGCATCCTGCAAGTACTCTGTGCAGTGTGCAGTACCTAATAAATGAGGTTATCTATAATCTATGGTAAATAAATGCAACACATCTACCTACCTATTATAATCTTCAAACCAGTGCTTCCATCCTTGTAAGTTACCCCTAAACGAAGCGCTCTGACTTAATCAATTGAAAATAACTCCAAACAATAACATTACTTTTTTTTGCAAATTATTTAAAGTTATGTCTTAATTTAAAGATATCATATAGGTAATATTTTAAAATAGTCTTCAACGATATTGTTAGTATACACTTTCATTTTATTTTGTTTAAGTTTGAAATATAGATAACAAAAATTGTTTTATTTTTATGACCTGGGGGGCTACCACAAGCTCTTAAAACATTATTATTTCAATAATACTAATTATAAAGACAACCTTATGTCGTATACAATAAAGTTACTTATAAAAGCGAACATTTGGTAAGATAGAAATAATAGTGCTTTAAGCGTTCATGGTAGGCCCCCTGCACACTTTAAGTTTGGCACAATTATTATTGTAATACATATTTGTCTTAATAATAAGATATAGGGAAAATACAGGTTTATGGGGAAACACTGCACCTAATGTCAACATGTCATAGACAAGTTTCAAATATTGGATTGAGCTTCCATTTTGCAAGTAAATGCGCAAGAATTTACCAAAAATAACGTTAAATTGTGTTGTGTATTTGTTAAAACGCGATATTTTTGTAAATTCAAAGAAGTCATCCAAAACAATTGAAAATGGCAGCCAGCGATTCCGGGACAGATGAGTCACTTTATCCTATTGCTGTACTAATCGACGAGCTCAAAAACGAGGATGTGCAATTGAGATTAAACTCAATAAAAAAGCTGTCGACTATAGCTTTGGCTTTAGGTGTGGAAAGAACCCGATCCGAACTTATTCCGTTCCTAACGGAGACTATTTATGATGAAGATGAAGTTCTTCTTGCGCTTGCTGAACAACTAGGTAACATTTTACTTGCGGTAAACTTTAACCAAAATGCTTCTATTTATAAACTTACCCACTTATGCCACTTTTAATTAAATGCAATAGTGAACGTTTAATGCAATTAATATTTCAATTTTTTTTTATTAAAAGTAGGTATTTATCAACAATATTTTCGAAATTTTATTTTATAAGCTTTACTGTCTCCATATTTGCAGTAAAAGAAACAAGCAAATAAGATCTCATAATTATATCGTCTTTTAATTTTCTATAGAAGATTAATTAAAGAATATTGTCTGCCCAAGCAGGTTTTTCTGCATTTTTAAAGTTTTTCTTTGAGGTCACATTGATGATCAGGATACTACACGCACATACAGCCTATGTCTTTTAGTTACTTACCATATTATATGGGTATAATCAGTTTTGACCATAAAACATATTTGAATAGTAAATATATACGTAAATAATTTATGTTAGAAACTCATTAACTTTCTAAAAGTAACTTCCTACTCTTACTTTACACTTAAACATCCAGAGAACAATTTTCTTTTTTGATTATCATTTAAAATTAAGTATAAGTGGCAAAATGTCTGTTGAAAGACATTATTTTCTTAACAAGAAAATTGTCAATGGTAATGATCACTATGAATCTTGCTTACTGTCTCATAGTCCATGGTTTTTGGCTTTGCCATATTTTTAAAATGTGCTTAAAAATCACAGTACACATTTCTGTACTTCCAACTGCAAAAACATTGAAATTATTTGTTTTAAATAAGTGTAGTATACAGGCAGGCACAATTGAATGATTTTAATTGACATTCGAAGAGTAATTGAGATTGTTCATCACTATTTTACATATCGTCGGCTTATTGCCACAACTCTGACTGCAAAAAATCACTAAATATGTTTTTTCATGGACGGATTCATTTTGACATATTTGACTATGCAAAAACTTACTAACTTATATCTAATTTACTTTAGGCGTTACCCAGCTTGCTGTGAAATTCATAACTACAACTTTGGCACTCAGACATTTACTGTTAAAATGTTGAAATTACTGTTTATTTAAAAATAATGAATATGTCACATAATGACTTCAAGCAATAAGCCGGCTTATTATATTATATAGGTTTTAACAGGGGCTACTGAAAAATGTAACTAAAAGACCCAAACATTGATTTCAGGTAACTTCATAACCCTAGTTGGTGGAGGTGATTATGCACATTGCTTGCTTCCACCGTTAGAATCTCTGGCCACTGTGGAAGAGACAGTGGTGCGTGACAAGGCTGTTGCATCTTTGAGAGCAGTTGCAGCTCATCATTCCGCTCAAGCCCTTGAGCAGCATTTTGTTCCTCTTGTACAGCGTTTGGCTGGTGGGGACTGGTTCACATCTAGAGCATCAGCTTGTGGATTATTTAGGTATGTTAAAAAATGTCTGGAGGTGAAGAACTAAGCACTGCATATGTTCACTGGGATTTAATCTGGTTATAATTATTATGCGGCTAACCATTCAATAATGTGAATGCTCCCTTTTGACAGTCAATCTTCATTCATTACAATTAATCAAGACTAATTACTTTACAAACTTGAGGTGCTACCGTAAGATCCCTGAAAACACAAACGTTTTAATACTACATTGACTTTTCATACCATCACATCCATAAACAACCTTGTTGTAGGATGCTCTTACAGTACTGCTACTTAGCAGCTTTGTAATGTATCATTTATTAATTTCATACAATAACATATTTCTGATTTATTTTGTGTGGACAAAAGTACTTATTTTATACATATTAAACATCTATATCTAAAAATTACAAGTAGCAGAGTTCAGTAATCTGTATGGTCAGTAATAAGAAAGACAACAAAATAAAATTAAAAAAAAAAAATAAAAATAGCTTTTATTTCTACTACTACTTGTACATTTACATTTTATTATTTATGTATAGTTCAAACTAACTTATCCCATTATTTATAAGTAAAAAGTTTATTATAAATAAAAAAAATATATATTTAAATCTAGCTAGTAGTAGTCGCCTCTCTGGTGTAGGCCTCTCCTAAACCTTTCCATTTGTCACGTTTCCGTGCATCCCACATCCATAAGGGTCCCCGTCTTTGGTTAAAGATGTCATTCCACCTTTTGCTGGGTCGTCCTCTTCTTTTTATGTCTCTCGCGTTTTTTATTAAGCGTTTTGCCCATCTGTATTATTCATTCTACAGAAGTGTCCTGCCCAATGCCATTTGAGTAATCTTGTTCTTTTCCTCACATCTATTATTAATCGCCTCTGTGGTCTAGCGGTCCGGGTGTTGGACTTGACTGCATGAGGTCCCGGGTTCGAATCCTGGGTCGGCCAACAAAAAGAAAATTGGTTTTTCCAATTTTCTACTCTACTTCTACTCTACTGTCTGATCACAGTGTTCTCACATTAAAGCTAGCTATGTAGAGATTTTGTGATGTCATTCTCTTTTTTATGTTTTTGCTACTAATCTTGTCTTTTTGGTTTTGAATGTGGTTTAGGAGGCGTTGGTCTTGCTTCTCCACGGTGACCAGCCGGCTTGGAGAAGGTAGAGAGGTTACAGAGGCGCTTGTTAGTTTTTTTTGGATATCGTCGCCATTTTCGTTTGGCAGTCGGGTTATTGGGATTTAGTTGTGGACATAGGAAATTAGTTATGGATTGTGACTTGTTTCTTTTAGGTATTTGTTTAGTCTTTTCGTTGTTGTAATCATCTCTTGTTTTATTCGTGCTTTCTTCCGGTGATATGGACATGAAACGATTGTTTGTGTTCCTTTCTGTAGGTGTATGGGCTTCCGATTTTTGTAGGTTTAGAGTCACAATTTTGTTGTAGCGTAGGACAACCTTTTTACCCTCCTCTCGCTCCCGTTTGAACTCTCCTTGTAATTCTTTTTGTTTTTGTAGTACGCTAGGGGGGAAATCTTCTTTCAGATAGATGTTTGTACCCTCTAATGGTTTCTTCTTTTTAAGTAGCTCTATTTTCCTATTCGTTGTTGTTAATTTAACGACTACTAATATTTCTTTATCCTATTAACGTGTTCTATCCCACTTTTGACAAGGCATTTCCATCATGTTGTTTATTATATTCAAAACTATCGAGAGTAAGCTTTCATAACCCTTTTCTTTTTCTTTGATGCCAAAAAATATTAAGTTTTTCTTTCTAAGTTGTTTGTCTAAAATTTCTATGGTTTTTTGTTGTTCTTCTATTTTTTTTCCAGCTGTTTAGTTTAAGTTTCAAAAATCAGTAATTTTTCATCAATTTTTTTATTTATCGCCTCTTGAATGTTATGTTCCATCTTCAAAAAAAAATATATTATTGTATATAAGATAACCTAAAATTACATTCAACATAAAATAAAAGTCATCGTACATAATCAAGAAAGAAAACAAAAAACTAAAAAAAATTTAGCAGGTAACAAACAAAATTTACAAAAAATAATTTGTTTAATGCAGTAATAAAACAAGACTGTTTTCTCAAAAGACAATATTAGTATGGTAGTAAAGGAGTAAAACATTATTTTGACAAGACTGCTTTGTCAAGGCTTATGGTAGGGCCGGGCCGCACAAGTAAATTTTTGACGTATTGGAAAAGTAATTTACCTACTTTGGAGTTAGATTTAATTTGTGTTGCTTGTCTAAAAATATTTATTTATTACATAAATATATATTACAGTGTCTGCTACCCTCGTGTGTCTGCACCAGTAAAGGCAGAACTGAGAGAACACTTCAGATCTCTCTGCCAAGATGACACACCAATGGTTCGCCGGGCTGCTGCTTACAAACTGGGTGAATTTGCAAGGGTGGTGGAAGTGGAATATGTCAAGAGTGACCTGATTCCCATGTTTATTAATCTGGCACAGGTAATTCAAGTATTTTTTTTTATATGCCTTAAGAACTTTGTACAATACCCTGTTTCATGCAAAAATAAAATATTATTTATTACATTTTGTCCATATCTCAATTTATCAACTTTAAACAAGGGTTGAAAAATTTGCATTGTAAGGTATTAAATAGTTTGTTTTAAATTTTTATTTTAGTGCAGAAAGTCAAACGACAAATAAATTTTTTGACGTTAAGAAATGTATATGTCGCAAATAAACAACTATGTTGTTGACGACATACATGAGTCTGGTATGTTAAAACTTTTGGCTGCATAAGATTTTTTGGTCTTCCTATTCTCGAAATTGGAAAACAACTATGGCAAACTCTGACTAAATGGAGGCAAGAATAGGATATGGTTACATTGAGACAAACCATTGCTGGCACTTATATATTTACTTCAGTATTAATAGCTTTAACCGATTCGGTGCAATGTTTTTCAATGTATTTATTTGGGAAGCCAGAGTTGATAAGGAATTTTAATTGGGAAACAACTTTAGGCAGGTATTAAGTGTAATGACAGTATGATACATTTACTGTATTTTCCCCCAGGCCTTTTTTGCAGAATATCATCTGTCTTCCTGCAAGGCAGCTTTTAAAAGGCGAATATAGGCTTACAGTCACTAACACCGTGACATCTGATTAGGTGGTACAGTTTTGCAGTGACTCGCCTGGATTGGTACCACTGTCTTATCTATTCCTGTCGCCATAACGTCAGTGCTTGCCGTTGACGTGTTCCGTTTCGGAAGATGAGGTAGCCGGTAAACTTTCTTTTGCTCAATGTCTGACATCCCAGCCACAAGTTGGCATTAGGAAATTCGTCTGCTTGTTTGCCCTCCAATATAATAAAAAAATGTTAAGCTTAGAAATAAGTAATTGAAATCCAGTGAAGTATTGTATTTTGCAATATTCCTATGTAGGATTGGCGTAGCCTCAGTTTTTCGTGTTGAGGGTCAGTTTGTGCGCAGGACGAGCAGGACTCGGTGCGGCTGCTGGCGGCGGAGGCGTGCGCGGCCGTGGCGGGGCTGCTGCCGCCCGAGGACATGGAGCAGCTCGTCATGCCCACCGTCCGCGGGCGCGCCGGGGACACCTCCTGGCGCGTGCGCTACATCGTCGCTGACAAGTACCACCGCATCACCTTACCTATTATATATACTGGGTACTTTAACAGTAACTGTAATTGTAATAAAACTTCTTTGTTATTAGGTTTGTGGAATTACAACAAGCTGTCGGTCCCGAGTTAGCTCGCTCTGATCTGGCTCAGATATTCCAGGCACTGCTCAAGGATACTGAAGCTGAGGTGCGAGCTGCTGCTGCAGGAAAAGTAAGTAACTCATATTTTAGATGTAATCTGTCAAGATAAAAATATATCACAGCTAAATCTAACCTCAAAGTAAGCAAATTATATGCTTGTATTATGGGAGTTAGTCAACTATTCTTATACATAGACATAGTTAAATAGATACCAGAATAAATTTAATAAACACCCAGACCCGGAAAATACAGACATCTAAATGCTCATAACACAAATGCTTGCCTCCGGCGAGAATCGAACCCGAGCCTCAATGTTGATCAGTGTAGTTAGGTTTGTACGCTAGCCACTCGACCAACGATGCGGTCAATACAAATATGAACAGTAGTGAATGGAACAAACGAAACGAGTATTCAACAACTATCCAGTGTCCTGCCAAAATGTGTTATCTGGTCGGATACTGAATAGTACCTCACTATCCGGTCGGATACCGGATACGGAAATAAATTTATTAAATTCTCATTTAAACTGAAAAATCAAACTACCTACATCATCATTTATTTAAAAATGAATTAACCAAAGTTCAATTCAATCAAAATAAGCATAAGTGCCAGCCAATATAAAAAATAACACGTATAATAGGAGATATTTAAAAATTATCAATATCTGTTCTATTTCTAATTATTATTTGTTGTAATGTTTTAATTACAAATTCGGCAATGCTAACGCACGTCATCGTTTCACCGCCAAATATCTTCCTTATTTCCGGTATTCGGCCAAATCACTATTCGTACGATCGCTAATCTCTAGTAGCGAGTTGCGCATGTGCGCAAAATGCGACAATTGTATTCGTCGTTTTCTAGGAGTAACAGATGGTATGAAATTGCTTACTTATATTGTTTGTAAAGTAGGTGGTTATAGAAATCCGCTCGCTAAAAAATAACATAGCATAAACACAGCTGAGACGCTTGGTTTATTTTCCCTATTAATCGTATTTGTACTGTGGTTTATAGTTATCCAATTTGCAAGCGGGTAACTCAATAAAATTGCCGTCAACTCAGCATAAAGGCGCTAGCTTTTTGTTCTCTCTCAACTCAAACAAAAAGGGACGCGTGAAGTGAGCAACGAATGTACACATGAGCGTGTCACAGATTTTAAATCAGGGACGGAGAAAGAGTGGTGTTTCAAGTTAGATATGTGTGTATGTGTTAGTATCTCTCTGTAGCATCATAACTCCTAAATTTATGTACCGATGTTATATATATTCGACTTCTATATTTATTTATGTATGTTAATCTATTTGTCCGTCATTTCTAACTTCTAACCGATTACTAAGATTTTTTTTAAAAGGAGCGTAACTTTCGAAGTGGTCCTATTGCTACTCAAGTCTACAGATAGAAAGTAGAAACCCAAAGACATCGCAAAAATCTCAATTTTTGTGTATTATGGTGTAAGATGATTTACTTATTGAAATTGAAATCGATTTTTTGCAGTTTTACTGCACTTAAATTTGTAACATTAAGATCCCAATAAATAACATGTTGAATATAATGTGTAGTCTTGCACTATTTATGTTCTATTTTGTTTCAGGTAAAAGATTTTTGCATGAATTTGGACAAAGCCCACCAAGAACACATAATAATGACCATGATCCTGCCACAGATCAAGGATTTAGTCTGTGATCCAAACCAGCATGTCAAATCTGCCCTCGCATCGGTCATAATGGGACTTAGTCCTATTGTTGGACGACAGAACACTATTGAACACCTCTTGCCACTATTCCTGACTCAACTTAAAGACGAATGCCCTGAAGTGCGTTTAAATATCATATCCAACCTTGAATGTGTTAATGAAGTTATCGGAATCCAACAACTTGTTCAATCTCTGCTGCCCGCTATTGTGGAATTGGCTGAAGACACAAAATGGAGAGTACGACTTGCTATAATCGAACATATGCCCTTGTTAGCAGGACAATTAGGACAAGAGTTCTTTGACGAGAAACTGACACAGCTTTGTATGTCATGGTTACTTGATCATGTGTATGCTATCAGAGAGGCTGCAACGTTGAATGTAAAGAAGTTAGTTGAACAATATGGAGCGGTTTGGGCAGAAAAGAATGTACTTCCAAAGGTAATGTCTATGTCCCGAGATCAAAATTACTTGCACCGCATGACATACCTATTCTGCATTAACCTGCTCGCTGAAGTCTGTGGTAAAGATATAACAACAAGAGTATTATTACCAACCGTTTTAGCGATGGCAGATGATCCAGTACCTAATGTGAGATTCAATGTTGCCAAAACGTTGCAGAAAATGGCACCATTTTTAGATCCAGCCGCCATTCAACCGCAAGTGAAGCCAGTTTTGGAGAAACTGAATGTAGATCCTGATGTTGATGTCAAATACTTTGCATCAGAAGCCATTGCTGGTATTGCCGGTTAATTTTAGTTGTATTTATTCTTACGGAGGGTGAAGGAAAAAAATCCTTATGCATTTAAATAGCTCGGAAATGACAAAGTGGCAGTTTTGTCAATGATTTAACTAATCGTAATATTCTGATACTGCGCAATGTGTGATCCATCTACCAACGGATAGTAAATTTGTAACATTTGCATTTTGAGACCATATAATATGACATTTTTATCATGTTTCTTTCCTTTATCCTCCTATATAAAATAATATAATCAAATAGAACAATGTTTAAAGATGTCATTCCAGTGATGCAATAGATGGAACTTAATTTGCACATCAAATTGTAATAAATAAATTTATGGTACCCAAGTCATGTTTTATTTTACTTTATTGTAGACTTTTTTATAATAAGAGCAAACAAGCAAACGGCTGTCGCAGGACACCGCAGATATTACGGGTGCGATGGATTGGTACCGCCATGATATTCATCTTAGCCGTTACATTACCTTATTCTTTTCCGGAGAATGTGGTCCCACACATATTCCGCAAATAAATAAATTTCATTTCACATACATCTCTTTATAAAGAGTATTTATATTCCTTGACATAGATTTAGAATGTAAAACTATGGTCATTAATAACACAGATTAATAAGTCTTGGGGCGGATAGGCCGTTGTACCATTGACCTCTATATGCATTGTACGTTCATTGTACAAATAAATATCTGTAGTACAAATTGTTTGGTCGCAATCAAAGTCGCAACGAGCACATGTTTTTTTGCAATAGCGCGAGTGGATACAGGACGCTCAACAAATGAAGTTTTCAAGAATTCAGTGGCGTAACTATACCGTTCGAGGCCCGTGGCAAATTCATCAAATAGGCTGTCCCCCAATATAAAGAAGCTGAACCAACAATAAGATTTTTTATTTATTTTATAGTATTTATTTATACAGTTTTACGTGTAAGAGTACAATAATAAATCATTACGTTAAGGGGCCATGTATGTAGGGGCTAAAATACGTCAGCAATATACTGGTTTTTTTTTCACACAAAGCAATCTTGGCGACAAAAATACACAAGATTAACATTAATATGCTTTATAAGACTAGTGTTCCCAAAACACGATTCATTTCACTTTGCTCTATAGAAAAAAATCAAAAAAATAACCCTTTTTCGAAAGCAAAACCCAACTGTATACTTCAATTATGAAAATATCTACACCAGATTTAAAATAAACATAGATAAGTATTATACCTAAAAGATAACTGTTTCTGTTTTTATATTTTTTTTCAAATTACTTTTTTAAAAAGTATCTTCACGCCCAGATCCCCGAAGAGGTAGGCAGAGGTACAACCAAGGCACCCACGACTAGCCGAAGATACTAAGTCCCACAATGTGATAGGTGGCAAGCCTATCGCCAACCGGGCACATTTCCAATCCCGACCAACATTTTTTTATTAGAAAATTGGAAAAATCCAATTTTCTTTTTGTTGGTCGACCCGGGATTCGAACCCGGGACCTCATGTAGTCAAGTCCAACAACCGGACCGCTAGACCACAGAGGCGGCACTTTTATAGTGTCAAAAATAGTGATTTGGCGCTTAAGACATTTACTTTAGAGCGCAATATTTCATAGTAATCATGGAACGGGGGAGTGCGCTGATTAGCTCTTCTGGTTGACTAAGTATGGGGCCTTAAGACATACATAACGTATTTTTGTATGTACCTACTTAATTTTCTAATAATTTACTAATAACATTCTAACAATTGATATGGGCACGTAGAGTAGGTACCTAGTCAAAATGATTTGAAATAATGATTGATTTGAAAACAAAAAAGCACACAATGATGTTCAAAACCTAAAATTTAAATGTTCCTTCGGACTTTTTGTTCAGCAAAAGCGTTACCTAACGATCATCTAAGTTCAAATTTCGGACAATAGAATTTTCGATTGATAAAATCGTCAAGTTGTCTTTCTTGTCCCATATAATTTCTTAAATATTTTTTTATCAATTACAGTTTTTAAAACTCGCTCGATCGCTCGGCACTAGCCGTAGTCATAGAAATGGCGAGAAATAACAGAAATACAGTGCACACTTCAAGAAAGCTTAAAATGTTTTTTTATTATATTGGATAAAAGATTCTGCTTATTATCTACTAATAAGAAAGCGTTATTGTAATTTCGTACATAATACATTTTTCAGAAGATAATTGCCATATTTGCTAAAAACGTGTAATTTGCTAAATACTCGTTCTATGTGAAAACTCCAGTATTTTTTCTATCTATTAAGTCTAAGTAGCTTATTAGCATAGGTACCTTTTGGTCCTCTATGTAGAATAAACCGTCTACCGCCCTACCTGCTAGCTCATACCTTTGCTCATACCAAAGAGGCAAGCTTAAATTAAATGGGTCATTACCAACGCGACCACTGTTGATGCAGCAAGTCGTACCGGCAAGGATCCGCATCCTTACCTATTCCAGATAAAGACAGAGTTGGAGTGATTTGCACAATAATTATTGACAATTTAGCCACAAGAATAGGTATAACTTTATGCTCAAGACAAAATATTGCGTTTAAAAACATTACAGAGGCGCCGACATTTCGAGCAAAACGTCTCAGACAAAATTATTCAATAGCCACAAAAACTGCACCGACATCGTTGGATTCCCTTTTGTATTTATGCCAGCGCGTAAATCAACAACATAGTCTTAAGACTCTAGAATACGATATACGCTTAGGCTAAGTGATAGCCCCGTGTTGGTACAGTACTTAGTACTATTTAAATTATGAGCTCCGGCTTTACACTTTGCTCTTTTTACACTTAACAGCTCTATATAGATATATCTCTAAAATACATTTGGATTTCCGAAACTCGACGAATATTAGCCGAAACGCATAAGTAATTTAAATAGTAGTACTGCATAGCTGGGCACCGTTAATCAAATAGTTAACTTCGTTAATCGTTGATCCGTTACAAAAAAAGTTAGCTGCGTTAAACGTTAAAGCGTTACATTTTGGAAGAATTAACGCAAGTTAACGTTAATCGTTAATCGTTGCACTGGCGCTAAGTAATGAAATGATTAAACGAAAAAATATCTTCGCAGTTTTCTCAATCGCATGTGCCGGCAAAATATATTTAGTGTTTTTTGTTTCACGCGCTGCCCGGCTCTTGTCGTTCTTTTCGTACTTGTCTGAAGTCTGAACCTGTTTTTCGCGCCGCGTCGCGGTGCCGTTCGCTAAATAGTAGGCATTAGATTAACGATTAACGGACTTCTGCATATTAACGGAAGTTAACGTGTCCGTTAACATTTTTAAAAGTTAACTTAAAAGTTAATTCGTTAATCAAAATGTTAACTTCGTTAATTAACGATTAACGGATTAACGAGTTAATGCCCAGCTATGTACTACTGTACTTGGTCCGAGTTTCTCTAGTAGAATCACAGATTTAGAGTAGAATAGATCATCTGCTTCTCTACCTGGCACATCCTGATAGCGGTGTTGACGAGGCGGAGCGTGTCAGGTCGGGCGTATTGCATTGCAAAGCACACCAAAGAGTAAAGTAATTGTCCATGAAGCACACTGAGGCAGACCGGGCTAAAATGCCATTAGTGCTGTATTCTTAATAGTGATCATGATATCGTGACCTTTGGTCACTGCAAGCCGCATCGGGGAAAGCTCGCGGAAATCCACGCCGATGCGCTTTGGCACAGTGGGCTTTG
>NJDC01003271.1:25097-40446 GCA_002245475.1 Calephelis virginiensis
CACACACACACACACACACACACACACACGAAATTGAACTAAAGGTGTCAATTATTTGATATACATTAACGGGTGTTAATCTTTTTTCTATATTAAATAATGAAATGCTATATATGTATACAAAGTGACAAGAAACGTACCTGGGTGATGAAGTTCTTCTCGAACTTGGTTAAGAATTCGAGGTACAGCAGATCGTCAGGGGTCAAAGCCTCTTCACCGACGACGGCCTTCATGGCCTGCACGTCCTTACCGATGGCGTAACACGCGTACTGTGGACCAAAACACCTTAGTTAATAATAATAAATGGTTTAGTTTAGATAACCAAGATCCAAAGTGTTAGTAAAGGTATTTTTTATCATTAATAAACAACTAGAAAAAATTCGTAATATTAATGAAGTAAGTGCCTAATGGAAGTTAAATAATTTCAAAAATATTGTCTATGAAACAAATGTCACCTTGAACCCTTTTTAATAAAAAGCTTTGAAAAAGTCCATCAATAATTTCTTCTGTCCATATGACTCCTGTTCAGTGAATGGACTTGTTGTCATATAATATTGTATTCCAAAAAAATATAAACACTAACCAGTTGGTTGGAAACGTCAGAGTGATCCTTCCTGGTCATGCCTTCACCGATGGCAGACTTCATCAAACGTGACAGCGATGGCAACACGTTGACTGGTGGGTAGATCTGTCTGTTGTGAAGCTGACGGTCAACGTAGATCTGTCCTTCAGTAATATAACCCGTCAAATCGGGAATAGGATGGGTGATGTCGTCGTTGGGCATAGTCAAGATGGGGATCTGTGTGATGGAACCATTACGACCCTCGACTCGCCCGGCTCTCTCGTAGATGGTGGCCAAATCTGTGTACATGTAACCTGAAACCAGAAAAATAAATATATCTCTGGCTAAATTACATTTTGTTACATTTTTATTTCATTTTACTTTTATTTACATTGATTTTATCACAAAGTCGATATATATTTATTTTCTGACGGATAGTCAACAAAATACATAGGAATTGTTTATTAAACAAAGTATTTTAAAGTCCGCCACATACATGCGGAGGTTTTATATAACTTATAAAAAAATATAATAATACCATGTGTTCACAAATCTTCTCTACGCAATTTTAGAGATCTAGCATGGGGGGGCCAGTGCGTTCGGAATTGGTTAGCAACAAAAAAAACATTTCGAAGGCAACTCTTCCATGGATTTTGGACAAGACGCCAAACAAGTTCAAATATATCGTACGGAATGGCAGCAATGTTGCCAAAATAGCCACGTTTTGGCCATATCTGGCAACATTTTAGATTTTTAGATTAAAATATAAATACAATTTTATAGAATTTTTAAATATTAATAATATTATATATTATTTATTTTAAGGTTATTATACAAAAAAAAATGCAACTAAAAATTATTGTAATAATTTACATTTTTGGGGACTCAGTAGTAGCAATATTTTTTTTATATTTGTACTGTCAATGACTGGCACCGTTCAACTGAACTTGGCATTCTGCATTGACAAAAAGAACAATATATATGTGGCAGGCCTAAAAATTTGGCATATGATCCAGCTGCCATTTTTTTTCGAAAATCAGCGAACGATGACTCCTGACTCAAACTAATTTCTAAAGGAGACACATATGCAAACAGGAATGCTATAATAAAATAACCCAAATCGTCACTCTAGCATAAAAACGGCGTTGTTATGATAGTTGAGTAAGGTTGAGGTATGTACCTGGGAAACCACGTCGGCCGGGCACCTCCTCTCTGGCGGCGGACACCTCGCGCAGCGCCTCGGCGTACGACGACATGTCCGTCAGGATCACCAGCACGTGTTTCTGGGGGGGAGTATAACACATGCTCATCACACTCAAATTATAGACCTCCTATAAAGCCTTTGTCGGACTTATTTTAGGTCTCGAAACTTCGTGTATCCAAACAATTTTTTTAGTCTGTAGCAGAATAAACACCCCGTCGGATTAAAAGGTTTGAAGTGTGTCAACAGCATAAAAAAATTTTCGGAACGAGTTGAGTTGGCATGATTTATTCATCCGTTGCGCTTTTTTCGAGTAAGTGGTTGGTTAGTGACTTGAAAACAAAAAGTAATGTGAAAATGTGTTAGTTAAGTGTTAAAATTATATTTTGGTAAGTGATAAACAATTTTATAAAACACTACCCATAATTTAACTAGTTCTAGATAAAATTTAGCGATATTTAAGTCGGTCATGTATGTATGTATGTACTTGTGACGTAACGGCCCGCTCGATTTTAACTATTTCTAATTATATAATAAATTATTCTTGTAAATAACATTCGTAATATGTTTATATGACATATCTACATATATAACATATAAATTTTATGAGTGTCTTCCACTAAATACTCCATAATAAGAGATAATAAGAGATTAAATAGGACATGAGACTTTTTCGAACATTCAAGAATTTAATACTATAGACTTTCTATAGAGATAGCTAATTTTATATTTTTTTTAATTGACAAATTATAATAATAATTCTAAATTTAAATTTACATCAAGTACATATTCGGAACATTTTGAAAAAAAAAACAATTATATCAGATTTTAGCCGTTTGACCACCCGTTTTATTATCTTGTTTTACTTAAATTTACCAAACCTATTTTAACATCTGTGAACGCTTTTACTGAGAAGAACAATCATTAAATAAAATAAAACAAAAAAACAACTTCTCAGAACTTACAATAAGCTTATGTGAAATTTCTAAAGTCGGCCCTTTTGTAGTACCGGGTAGCAGGTAGTGAGATAACAACCCCTTTTTTCCCGAGCTTGTGTTGTAAAATATTTGCATGGACATTGTTGTTTTTGTAATTGCATTCTGTTAAACGTTTCATGTTCTTTCGAATAAAGTATATAGAAGGTAAATAAAACACGTTTGTTTTTCCATAAGTAATGTTTTTCTTGGGAAAATTAGGAAAAAAAACGGATTTTTTTTTCAAATTTTGTTTGTTACAAATGGTTTTGGGATTAAACGTACACATTTTTACGTTACTACGTAGCTTAATTCTCAGGGATCCTAAAAATATATGCATTTATATGTTTTAATACATAAATCGAAAAATATCGTCGTTATTCGCCAACTTTTATTTTGCCGTCATTTTTCGCCAAACGTGTAAAAGCGATCACGTGGCAAAATGTGAACTGTTGAGTGGATAATACACTTATGAGATCCTAGTCGAAACGTAATTTAATTTACAGCTTTAACAAATCGGTAGCAACTTGGCTAATTTAAGTAATAACTTGGTTAATTTAAGTAATAACTTGGTTAATTTAACTAATAACTTGAGCAATTTCAGCATTAACTTGAATAATTTACTTAATAACTTGGCTAATTTAAGTAATAACTTGAGTAATTTCAGCATTAACTTGAATAATTTACTTAATAACTAAACTAGAATTATGTAATAGCTCGGATGATTTAAAAAATAACTAAGATAATTAAGTAATAAACTGGATAAAACTTAGACAATTAAAATTCTCCAAACCAAATACAGCAGTACTTTTTTTTTATGATATTGGAAGCCAAACAAGCAGACGGATTTCCTGATGGTAAGAAATTCCCACCACCTAGAGACACCAAGTATGGTAATGGTGCACTGCCAACCTGAGGTAGGAATGTTAAGCAACTAAGTTTACCGGCTACCTTACCCTCCGAACCGGAACACGTCATGATGTTATGGTAGCAGGAATAGGTAAGGCGGCGAGTCGCTGCTAAACTCTACCACCTAGTCAGATGTCACGGTGTTAGTGACGGTGAGCCTATGCTCGCCTTTTACGAGCTGCCTGGCAAGGAAGGAAGATGGTCTATTCTACAAAGGAGCCCGGACCAACACGGGGAAGGAGCCCGGACCAACACATACTATTAAATTATGCACTTAAATTACTATTTAAATTATGCACTTCGGCTATATTCTTTAAGCTTCGGAAATCCGAATGTATTTTAAGATATCTATATAGAGTTGTTATTACAAAACTTATCATTTCGCTTAAATTTAGATTAAGTCAGCCAATTTAAAAATAAAAGTACAAAGTGTAAAAAGAGTAAAAAGTGTAAAACCGAAGCGCATAATTTAAATAGTAGTACCGTACCAATATTTATATAATACAATATAATTAAACTTTTTTTCTAACATTCAATTCGATAATAAATTACATCACGCTTGTAGGGGTCACATTGTTTGTGTCACCTAAGTAAGTGATATCGTTGTAAGTAAGTGACGTTGTATGGTCTATGGTGATGGCTTTGGCTTAAATAAAATTACTTACAGATATGTAAACACTTTTAAGACTGACAATTTTATTTAAAGAAAGAAAAAATATTTAATTACCTCACACTGGTAGGCCAAGAACTCAGCAGCAGTGAGGGCAAGACGAGGGGTGATGATTCTCTCAATAGTCGGGTCATTGGCCAAGTTCAAGAAGAGGCACACATTCTCCATAGAACCATTCTCTTCGAAGTCCTGCTTGAAGAACCTAGCTGTCTCCATGTTGACACCCATAGCCGCAAACACAATGGCGAAGTTGTCCTCGTGATCATCCAACACTGATTTGCCGGGGAGCTAAAAATAATTTTTTCATTAATTAATTCGCCGGCGTCGGCTGACTGAAACTTAATCTATTAAGGCTTTACCACCTGAGGCTTGTGGTGTCACCACGTTAACTAATTTTATAGTTTATAGTTACAGTTCTACCACCAACTTAATAAATTTTAATAATCTGAATTATTAAAATCTAATTGTTCACCAGCTACTTTAGAAGCTTTAAGTAATTACGATTGTCAAATAAATTTTAATCCTTTAGAGATTTATTTAAAAAAGAGTAGCCTATGTTTAAACTTGAATCATTAACTATATACATATCAGATTTTATCAAAATCAGTCAAGTGGTGTGGCCATGAAAGCATAATAGACAGACAGACTTCCGTATTTACTATATTACTAGCAGCCCATCGTGGCTTTGAATAGGTGAACAAATATACATATAAACCTTCTCTTAAGTCACTCTATCTATTACAAAAACAACATCAATTTCCGTTGCATAGTTTTAAAAATCTAAGCATACATAAGGACAGACAGCGGAAAGCGACTTTGTTTTATACTATGTAGTGACAGTACAAATTTTATCATTATAACTTTAGAGCTAGACATTGTCCAGCTTGGAACTTCAATGTACTGATTTAATTATTATCTGTAATATAAGTAGGTAGTCCATTTCATATTATATTTACACACTTCGAAAAAGTAACAAGGTTAGACGACGTTATATTGAGATAGAGGTTTCTCTTTTTATGATATTGGAAGTCAAAGAAGCAGACATTCTGATGGTAAGAAATTCACGCCGCCTAGAGAAACCAAAGGTGGTAATGGTACGTTGCCAACCTGAGGCAGAGATGTTAGGCCACGAGTAAGTTTACCAGCTACCTTATCCTCCGAACCGGAACACGTCATGACGTTATGGCGGCAGGAATAAGAAAGGCGGTGGTACCAAACCGGGCGAGTCGCTGCGAAACTCTACCATCTAGTCAGATGTCCTATGTCCACTTGTTTGCCTTCAAATAAAACAGAACAATAATATACCTTGACGAGACCAGCTTGTCTACAGATCTGGGCGGCGATTTCGTTGTGAGGTAGACCGGCGGCTGAGAAAATTGGGATCTTCTGCCCACGGGCAATGGAGTTCATCACATCAATAGCGGAGATACCTGTTGAATTAAATTACATAAGGAGGTTATTATGAATGATAAAAAACAGGAAAATTGAAGGCAAAATGGAAAAACCTTATTTTAATCCATACAAACTATGAGTAGCTGCTAATATCAAGAGAGTTCATCAGGTAGTCTTTTAATAAAACTTAAGAGAATTATAATTTGTACATATCTTAGTTAACTTGCAGAAATATCTAGATAAAAAACTAACTACCTGTTCTTTCTTTTTTGGAAAATATTAAAGAAATAATTTATCTTGTTATAAATTAATTGAATAATTATAATTAATATTGTTACCAAGATTTTTTAAATACAAACATCACAATAAGATTATTTTTTCACATGGCAAGGCATCATGTAGCTCCAATGATGGTAAGAGATAACTGTAGCCTATAGACATCATAGATGCTATAGACGCTTCGCTATTATTTAGTTGGGGTGTTATGCCTATTGTGCAAGTCTCCCGGCTACTATACCCTCCGGAACGGAATATGTCGCTATCATTATAGCTACAGGAAGTCACTGGATCCCTCCCCAGGCGATTTGCTAAACAGCAGTTTATCATCTATCTCGCATGATTGAAGATTGCCCAAAACTTAAGAACTGAACCAAACTGTTACTATGTAATATCTCATGTTTCGATAGTTTAGAAATTTTTCATGGCAAACCAAAAAATTCTTAGGTATCATTAAACCTGGACGGCGGAACAAATCGAATGTGCTAATTAGTCTTACATCACTTGGCACTTGAAAAAACCTAGGTGTAGGCAACATATTACACTGAAATCACTATACAAATTGACGCACAATTATTTAATATAGGGGTATGTATCTATTTGGGGTACTAAATATTTAATAATACTCACCAGTTTGGATCATCTCCTCTGGGTAGATACGGGACCATGGGTTGATGGGCTGCCCTTGAATGTCTAAGAAGTCCTCAGCTAAAATTGGGGGTCCCTTGTCGATGGGCTTACCAGATCCGTTGAACACACGACCTGTTACAATTATTGATATAAATATTTCTATACATGTAAAAATTAATTAAGATATTTCATAATCTGGCTGTTTATTATCACATCCTGTGAAAACTGCTGCATCAATTTTGATAGTTTTTTTATTTGAATATAAGGGTTCAACATAAACTTAAGTTATATTTAATAAAAAATCTGTCAAGTGAAGAAAATAATAGAAAAAAATATCCTTAATCAAAGGAAAAAAAAGAGTGATGCAGCTGCAGGCATAAAGTTAAATTAAAAAAAACTAAATCATTCATAGACATAAAATTTCTACTTCAAGTCACTGTAGCAAGCATCCTTTCTCATATTGATTAAAGAAAACTTATGCATAACTTACTAATTTATGTAAGAGAAAATCACTTAAACCACACAAGTGATGCTTATAAAGAGTGGAAGAAATTATTTGTATTTATTATTCCGGCTCAGATCAATTCAAACATCAGTGTCAGGTGGTAATTTTGTAGTTCACTCAATAAACTAATTTTAAATTATCGTTGTCTTCTTATAAACTATAGTAGTATAAAGAGATAATACACATTTCGTGCTGTCAGATTAGACATAAACAATCTATCACTCTGAAAATAAAAACATCACAATTTGACATGTCCGGACTAATCTGACATGTCTAATATGTTCCATCTCTTTTGTTTTTGTTTCATTTGAAAATTGCATGCATTGAAAACAAGTTTAGTTTGCGAACAGCAGAATCACTACCAATGTCTTGGAAGCCAATAGTTTAAATCTAGTCCCAGTAAAATGCTTTTCATAAAAATATGCAAATAATGCCTTACCCAACATGTCCTCAGACACTGGTGTGCGAAGAATGTCGCCGGTGAACTCACAAAGAGTGTTTTTGGCATCAATACCTGAGGTACCCTCGAACACCTGAACCACAGCTTTGGTACCACTGACTTCCAGCACCTGCAGGAATTTTTTGTATCATTACTGTTTCTACTATCTAAAAAAGGATCCTAAGTCTCATTAGGTTAACATTACAAAACTGCTTGATTATGACATATTTTATAATCTTGCTTCCATTAATAAAGATGTATCAAATGTAAACTTACGTGCTAGTGAAAGTTCACAAAATGTACTTGGGATCCAAGAAAATGTTTGATATTTAATATTTATACTACAGTTTCGGAAGTCCAACAATCAGGCTGCTTAACTATAAGGTTGCTATTAAATCTAGTTTTAATGACAATCTCTTGAACACAATACTAGCAAATTATTAATATTAAGTTAACAATAAAGTATCTTCACGCCCATATCCCCGAAGACACTATGTCCCACAATGTGATAGGTGGCAAGTCTATCGCAAACCAGGCCCATATCCAATCTCGAGCAATGTTTTTTTATTATTAAGAAAATTGGAAAATCCCGATTTTCTTTTTGTTGCCCGACCCATAATTCGAACCCGGAATCTCATGCAGTCAAGTCCAACACCTGAACTAATAGACCACAGAGGCGACTAACTACTAGTTAACAATAGTTGCTAACAATAAACAAATTATATTATTAAATTTGTTGACTTTTTGGGAACTTAATGTTAATATTACACTAGTACTGTGTTCACAAATACCTTCTCCTTCTTTATTTATTGATTTTAGCAACTTTTACCTAGTTAAATTTCACCAATGTCTACATATAGAGTAAAGCATGATTCAATAATAAATAATTTTATAAACATGCAAATCTTGAAAATGTTCAGTTTTTATTGAGATTGTCATTTGTTCAACCACTTTAAACAATTTATAATCATACCAGACAATACAGAACATCAAAAAAAACTAAAATTGACAACTGACCAAAAGTAGGTTACCAATCAAGGACAATAAAATTATTTCCACTTGACATAGTTATAACCTTTAAATCAAAATAATTGCAATACTTTCATCAAGTTTTATAAAAAGGCAATCTACTTAAATTTATATATGTTTAAAATCAATAGTACAAGGAATAGGAGGGTGCAAAACATCACATAGTAACATTGAATTGTTTTAACAGTTACAGAAAATATAGTTGCAAGTACTCTTGTCTAAGCCACTCTCATAAATTGAGTTATCCCTACAATGGATTCAAGAATGTCTAAAATGACATATCTGATTCCAATTTGCATGATACAAGATTCAAGAGTAACCCTACTAACAGCATTGTATATAAACTGATAACAATGTGTTGTCAACCAGAGTGTTAGATAGCATGGCTTTTGCATATGTATATTATTTACTGTCTATTAGCACATAAATTATAGTTAGTTCAATCTACTAAGCGTTCACAGCATAATTATAATTTCTTGGTGTTCTAAACAAACAATATCATTTAATAAATTTCACATAGCTAATAAAAGTGATAGTTTATGATAGACACAGGGTTAAATTTAACAACATTTTAAAATGTTTATTAATCGTCCCTGTAGTGTAGACATCCAGCTGTTGGAATTAACTTCATAAGATCCCAGGTTTGATTCCCAGGTCAGGAAAAAAGAAAATGTGGTTTTTCCAATTTTGTGATATGGGTGTGAAGATACTTTTTTAAAAAATGATTGGTTAATAAATAATGAAACTGGTTGTAACCTTACCTGTCCGGATCGAAGAGTGCCATCTGCTAGCCTGAGTTGCACAATCTCAGAGAATTTAGGGAACTTCACCTCATCGAGGATTACTAGTGGCCCGTTTACACCCGAGACTGTCTTGTATGCTGTTCAAGTACAAAATAAATTTACTGGTAATACATTTGTTAATTAGATAGTTGTAAATTAAATAGTTAATTTGAACATTGTCTTGTGAGAATAAATAATTTCTATGTCTACCACAAGCAATAGTCCAATCATTATGTTTGTTTTTCATATCAGTTAAATATTATTAAGTATATTTGTCTTATTCTTCATATTCTACATAACCTGCACACATTATATGTTTTAATAATTTTAAAAACGTTGAAGAGACCAATAAATTAAGACTGTAGCTATTCCCATTTCATAAAAACAGTATCTTCCCAAGTTGAGAAAAAACTCACAACATTGTATGTTTAGTTAGACAGGTTTTTGATTTTAGTAAATTTATGATAGTACTGAAAATATATTATCATTTGCAACTGCTATGACTAATCTAATCTTTCAACTGGAAGTCCTGCAAAATAGTTTCTTTTCATATTTTTTTTAATGCTAAAAGTATTTTAAAAAAAATATTCTTGGACCTTGGATTCTTATATATTATTAGAATTTATGGTGCTAGTTATACACCTACAAATTATTGAAACTACGAAAAAGTTTCCAGTCAACATCAGGTTTTTTGTATCATGTGACCTATTGAAAAATTATACCTCCTTAATAAAACTTGAACTCATATTGTTTTCTTCTGTATGAACTGTGTTACTTAGCTCCTTTTGGAAATATCATGAGGTATTTAGTTTAATAATACTTAGTATGCATTAACTGTGATAACACATTTAGCACACAAATAGGCCAAAAATTAAGCATCAGAGTTAGACTTAACAAAATTTAAACAAAATCATACGTGATTAACAAATAAAACAGAAATAAAGATTTTTGTTAGATAAAAAAACTTGCTTAAAATTTTTATTGTCAGGATTTTAAAACTAATCAGAAAGCAGGAGAATAAGAAGTTGAGAATAAAATCATATTAACTTGGAAAATTGAAAGAAGTCGGAGTATGTAACAAAATCAATAATTTGACATCAGATGATCAAGATTGAAAAATGGAAATATGGCGTGTCCAAATATTTGCGTACTTACTCAGACGGGGTTGGGAAATAAAATCCCTGGATACAACCAAGGCATGTTCCTTATTGGCCTGCGTCTGGCTCATAGTTTTTGCCATTTTTCACTATTTCGTGGCAGGCCGCTCAATAATACACTAAAATACGCTGTCCGTCTCGCCCGAAAACTGGCGAATGGAGACGTTGTCTATGGTATTTCACGTGCTGTCACGTGACCTATCACAAGATAAAAGTTGCCAAAATATTCATTATAATTTTGCTTGTTCTAATTTCTTTTCGCAAAAAAAACTAGCGAATAATTTATAAACATGCAATATACACATAACGAAAATCAATATTTATTTTCCATGCCTTACATTTCATCCTAGTATCCAAATATACAGCTTCATGTAAAGTAAAAAAGCATAGTCAATTTGCGTCATGCTAATTACGACCTAATTGTTTGTATTATCGTATAATATGTTCTCCCAAACGAAAATCTGAATTCTAAATCCAAATTCTTTGAAAAATATTGACACATATACACAGATGTAGCAAGCAATCTTCATACAAAGTGCGTTCGAACAATGGACACTCAGACACCTCTCAGTGACACGATATTTTGATTTGAACCGACGAGATGCGCATAAATTGAACTTTTTATGCAAAAATTGAATAACAAAAAATATACACAGATATTTATTTTCACGTTTAGTTCCTTGCGTGAAGGGCAGTGTATAACGACTTTTTGCTTACAAACACGTTGGTTCCGGAGACGTCTTATTATAACTGATGCGAGAGCGAGTGTCATCAGTATGTCATCCGCTTAAGCAAAGCATTTATAAGTTTTTGTGTAAAAATGTCTCAATGAAAAAAAAATAATTATAATTGTTCACTAGACGTTTGTTTAAATTTAACATTAAAGCGTCAGTTGTCGTATTTAAGGTTAGCAATTGTAAGTACCTACTAGATATAATCTGGTAGAATATATTTGTATTCAACCACTTGCACGTCCGGCGCACACGCCCCGACTTACCGTGTACGTCTAGGCGCACAGACCGTAAAATCAAGCGTCTAGTAAGTAGGTGGTAAGTAGTGGCTGCAACCTGGGGGGTGATTATGTAACTCAGTTATCAACTCAAAATGGATGTGTGTACATCGAATCGCTGTCAAATGACGTGTTTTGTATTTGCTATCTCCAGTGTCCAACAGAAATACAATGGAGATAGCAAACACAAATGACGTCATTTGATGTACACTTTTACAGTTTGAGTTGACAACTGAGATACATAACCACCCCCCTGTAGTACAAAAATCGTAATAGTCACAGCACTAGAATTGCTACACCAAAAGAAATGTATGTAACATAGGCAATAAACTCTAGTAAGAATTATGTTATAAGTCTTAGTGAAAAGTACAAAAAATAATAGTTATAATCTTAGATTGTAATAAAATTGTAATAATTTTTTTCTTCGACTAAAGTTTTTACACCATGTGATTATATTTATGTTTTTTTAAATAATTCACATTCAAATTAGATTGAATAAGCTTACTTTTGATACTAGTATTGTCTTTGTACGAACTTTTTAAGCAAAATAGTAAACAAAAATATATCATCTATCCCTGAGCAAAATTTTCGCAATATCTAACATTGCAATGACGGGCTTTACTAACAAGATGGCTGACTGGCTTAGGGACTGTCCAGATGAGCTCTCTGAAATTCTTTTGCAGGCACAAAAATAATCATCCAACAGGGGGTCCTATGTCAATTTATATATTTTATGATATAAGATGTGTTTTGTAATACTCCCTTTGACGACGTCATCGCCAATGCTGCGCCGAACCGAGCCAAGCCAAGCCAGCCGGTTATATTGTCTGCGCCCTAGACTATCTACAATGCCTTTCGACTGAATGGTGACGTCACGTCCGTCGGCCAATGTAGTCACGTGACCATAATGGGTAGCCAAGAGTGGGGTAAAATCTACAAAAGGCTCGGGAGCTCATTTTAACGCTAATTTTCTTACGAGCAACAGAATAAGACGAATCTCTGTTTGTCGTAAAATTGGTAAAATAAATTAATTAATTTGCAGTCGAAATTAGTTTTATTGTGATCCGTTTTACTCAGAAGTGGGATATGAAAAGTAATCGCCCTGAAGAACTCCGTAAGGGAATCCGCCCTTCCGGATGGAATTCGATTGATAACGAAGAAGAACCTGGATCTCCCAGAGGTGGCCAAAAGAGTAATAAAGTACTTTTCGTCCGCACTCATACACCTACTAGTAAACATCTTCAATGTAATATTAGCAGGCAGTGATTTTCCTGACGAGTGAAAAGAAGCCACCGTCATAGGAATACATAAACCGGGTAAACCCCGTAACGTCGCGAGTAGTTACCGCCCGATCAGTCTTATTAGTTCACTCGGCAAAATATACGAGCGTCTTATCCTCGCCCGCCTTAAGATGGTCGTAGCCGAGAAACATTTGTTAATGGATGAGCAGTTTGGTTTCCGGGCAGCCCAATCATGTACAAATCAAGTGCACCGCCTCACGGAGCACATACCAGACGGCCTGAATAGACGTTACCCCCTATACACGGGAGCCCTATTCTTCGACGTGGCCAAGGCGTTCGATAAGGTCTGGCACAACGTCCTAATCTACAAGCTCTACGAAATGGGCGTGCCAAACAGACTAGTTCTCATTATACGAGACTACTTATCTAATTCAAATTCAGATTTCGTGTAGAAGGTACTCTATCTAGCAGTAGGCCCCTAGAGGCTGGGGTGCCGCAGGTCTCGGTGCTCTCACCTTTGCTATAAAGCCTGTACACAACGATGTACCACGGTCCACGACCGCCGCACGTCCACGTAGCCCTTTTCGTGGACGACACGGCACTATATACGTCTAGCCATAACGGACAGTTTATAGGCAGAACCCTACGTAGCGCGGCCACTCTCCTGGGCGACTGGTTCAGGAAGTGGCGTGTAGAAGTAAACCTCGATAAAAGCGCAGCGGTGTACTTTATTCGGGGTATTTAGCCATTCGAACGGATAAGATCCTATCGCAATCCGGGTACCAACAAAATGTTCGATAGAGTAATTCCCAGGGAAAAATCAACAAAATACCTAGGGGCTGCTCTAGACAATCAGATGTCGTTCAAATCGCATTACATCATACCACGTGTAACTAACAAAGCTAAGTACGCACTTAGCCGCATCTATTATTTAAATAATAAAGACAATAAAATGTCACTTCGTAACAAGGAGACACTTTACAAAATGTGTGTCAGGCCAATCTTAGCTTATGCAAGATTAGCCTTCGCACTTACGTACCCGTCCTATCTTTAAAAGCTACAAGTAGTTCAAAATAGGTTCATGCGTACTGCCACCGGTTGTCCGTGGTACGTACGCAATGAGGACCTACATCGCCACCTAGATTTGCCTACAATAGCGCAACATTTCAAAGAACTATTGGAACGTTACTTTGAAATAACGGCTGCCCACCCAAACCCGGTATTAGCACCCGCGTGTGACTATACACCAGCCGTAAACGCGCCCGCTAAACTTAGGAGACCCCGTCACGTGTTATCGGATCCACCGGATCCAATAACTGCGGCAAACGAGAGCCTCCCTCTCAATCCCAACCGGAAAACAAATTCACAGGACACTACACTACACCATCGCCGCCGGTCTAGCCGACGAAGACCTCTCTTGCGCCCGTAGTAGTAGATACATATCAAAAACTTGATTCGAAAATTGGAAGTTCCGGGTAAAGACTTCACTAGATGAACAAGACCTACTAAATTTTGGTAGAAAAAGATCTAAAAGCAAAAGTCGATTATTGTACAATGCCTTTCTGACCAACATCTCGGAATAATCTCTAAAAGTTCAACGGCTGTGGATATGCTACTAAATCTAGGTAAGGCGTTCGATTTAAAATGTGGAATGACGTTCTTTAGTGACATGTCTTATTTAAATAATTAAAGCCGAATTGGCGTAAATCGTGCAAATTTCGTGGTTGAATAATGGCAAATGCTGACGATAATACCAAAAATTAAAACCTGACGTATTAGTAATTGTGTAAGTCAGTGTCAATTGTCACTGAAATGTCAAGTTAAAGTGTGGTCTGTAATATCTCTTTTATCCTACTATATACTTAATTGATAATCGTTTTTGGTGTTTTCAATTGCAATTGACCAAAACATTGCATAACAAAGGGTATTCATTAGAATCCATTAAATAAGTGTTTTTACAAAGAGTTATACAAATTACCATTTATTAAAATGATACAGTACTCTAATTTCATAAAACTGGCTTTCGAAACTATAACACTTTGTCAAAAGCTTAGTAGCAGGCTCCTGTTTCTCGTATAGACGTATTTTCGCACTTAACACATACAAAATGTTTGCATGTGGGTGTGCTGATATAGGCTGCACTACCAAAAAAATAATATACATACAAGTGTTATTAAAATATTGCTAATTATAATATATACGTTATATTTTAATAAATAGCTCATTTATCAATTAATTAGGGAATTGCTGATTTTTCTTATTATTTATGTGAAATAACCGGTCACACTGGCCTGCGAGTTTGTTAGAAATCCGAAGCCGCCATTATTATAAATACATTAATTGATTCGTGACGATATTTTGTGTTAAGTGAGTTGTGATTCCGCCGCATCATTCCAATTTAAAGATTACGGTGTTTTTACTGGTCTCAAGTGTTTATATTTTTAAAAAAGGACATTCGACGTTTTAAAGTTACGTATGGAAACTTTTTAGGTTAACTTGCTAGTGATTTTAAAAAATGGTGAAATTGGTGAATTTTGTTTAAAATGTCCGTAAACGGTTATAAAAAAATGCCA
>NJDC01003272.1:10885-23037 GCA_002245475.1 Calephelis virginiensis
GGAAGTAGGTTAGGTTTAGCTACTATAGGTATGTCAGTCAGTCAGTCAGTAGGTAGTACAATTTACGACTTTTAGACCTTCATATCTTTATAACCGTTTGAGCTAGCTTTATGAAATTTGAGATTCTTGATGTCCTTATGGATTTTTGGACACACACGTAGTTTTATGTATTTACGTTAAATGGGTTTTGAGTTATAGAAGGGTCAAAAGTGGCACCAAGTGGTTCGTGTAATATTACACTCGGCGCTGGCTAGCCAGTTCTTTGCTTGAACTTTGGCTTGACACGCTGCCGCGTGTCTTTACTTACAGAACTTATGTTTTAATTTTTTTTGATAAAAAGTTGTTTGGTTGTGATCGTTTTGAATCAGAGTTAGAATCAGAATCAGAAAAATCTTTATTCTTCTTATTTGTGCACGTCGACATTTTTATAAACTACCACCGGATCGGAATTGCGGCCACACACTGAGAAGATCCGGCGAAAGAAACTCAACAGGCTTGTCTTTTTTCAATACTAAAAGTTACATTATAAACTAGATAAAAATACAAATTCAATCTAATTTTAACTTAAAAGTAACAAAGTATTTGTTTGGCAATAAAAGACCACCTTTTCTGTTCTGTTTTAGACTTATGCTGTTGATAATACTTATTTGTATTTCCATTTTTGTAAGTTACTTTGTACACAATAATTAAGAGTTTATTCATTCATTCATTCATTCATGCATTAATTCCTTAACTAATTCATTCATTCATTCATTCATTCACTTATTCATTCATTCATTATTCATTAATACAAATTGTTTAAGATATGTTTAAAATTTCAGAATGCGTAGCAGTGAACATACAAAAAATAGAAGTGCCAGCTTTAGTGGAAATGGGGGCAGAGTTTGCAATCTTAGATTGTCAGTATAGCACTAACGAAACCAATTCACTCCAAGGTCTGGTGATGAAGTGGTTTTTCAACGGATCTTCTGGATTAGTATACCAATGGATACCACCAATGAGGCCGCAAGTTATTGGTCTGCTAAAGGGAAAAGTGGACATGAGTTTCAAAATCTCAGGTAAGCTAAAATTTAATAGGAATTATGGTCTTTTTCACCTTAATGCAATTTTTTTTATCTTGATACAGTTAAATTTTCTTTTAGGTTTTTCACCAAACTACGTACTACAGGACTAGACCGATTTGTAAGAATTTTTATACGTATGTTTCAGTGAATTCCTAGCTGGTCTAAAAACTAATTTGAATTTGATTGGAGGCGGTGATGTCAGTATGTCAAAGGTCACCAAATTAAGTGGGTACGAAGTTCGCCGGCACAGCTAGTATATCATGGTAGTGGTAGTAGATAGTAGTAGTAGTAGTAAAGTATCTCTATTTTTCTCCATAAATAAATCTAATGCTATAAATTGAGAACGGCTCGACTAATTTGTCAATTCTTATATATTTTCATTTAAGCACGAAGAAGGCCTTACGACGAAGAAAAAGTTATAAGGAAAAACATCCCATTTTTTCCTATACAATGTTTTTATTAGCTGTCAATATTAGGCATTACGAAGTTTACCGGACCGGCTCGTAAAAATATAAAATGTGAAAGGTTGTAGATATTTGGATGTTTGGATGTTTGATATTTGATTTGGGTTATTTGAACATTTGTTGGTCGAGAGCGAGGCTCGGATATTTTTTATATTTTGTGGCTCGGGTTCGATTCTCGACGTGGGCATTTGTGTAATCAACATTTAGATGTCCATATATTTAGGTCTAGGTGTTCACTAAATTTGTTCTAGGATCTCTTTAAGTATTTTAAGTTAACTAACACCCATAATACCAGCATATTTTTTGGTTACGTTGTGGTTAAATAAAATTGATTTTACATGTCCAGGAATGTTTTAATGCAAATCAAGTTATTTAATTTGCAAAATTCCGCAATAGTTTTTGGCGGAAAATTACAAATTACATAGTTTTATTTTGGATTTAAGTACGGTTTTCCAGGTAATTCCTTCATCTATCAATTTAATTATTTAATGATTATATTTTATTTTAGCACTTGCCCTGCGCTTGGGTTAAGTTTCCATAAATTTTAAAGAAAAAAAACTCGCCTTAGACAGGATCCGAACCTGTGACCTTTCGTCTCAAGCCGACGAATGCTCTAATCATTTGAGCTACTGAGGATTCAAGTCCCGTTGCGGAATTTTTATATCCTTTCTTACCTGTTATCGCGGCTTATATCCTATAGATACACAGTTCTGTGTACCCACTAAATGAGTTCATCGTTACAGATGAAATTCACATTTATAGTAAAAGTATCTTCACGCCCATATCCCTGAAGAGGTAGGCAGAGGCACAATCAAGGCACCCATGACTAGCCGAAGACTAGTCCCTCAATGTGATCTCTGTGGTCTAGCAGTCCGGCTGTTGGACTTCACTTCATGAGGCCCCGGGTTCGAATCCCGGGTCGGCCAACAAAAAGAAAATTGGATTTTTCCAATTTTCTAATAAAAAAAATGTTGGTCGGGATTGGAAATGTGCCCGGTTGGCGATAGGCTTGCCACCTATCACATTGTGGGACTTAGTGTCTTCGGCTAGTCGTGGGTGCCTTGGTTGTGGCCTACCTCTTCGGGGATATGGGCGTAAAGATACTTTTCAATGAAAGGGTTGATATTTAATTTAAACTGTCTAAAGTGACCATAAAAATTTGTGGCTCGATGTTGATTACTCTATGATCTTTAAAATAATATGTAATAGTACTATTTAGTTATGCGCTTCGGCTATATTCGTCAAGCTTTGGAAATCCAAATGTATTCTAAAGATATCGGTATATATCGATATATATAATTCGCTTAAATTTGTATTAGGTCAGCAAATTAAAAAATAAAAGTAAAAAGTGTAAAACCAAGGGGCATAATTTAAATAGTAGTACTATACTACTAGTAATAATGTACTATTTAGAACAATTTTACAATCATCCAGATAGCTTAGGGCGAGAGAACATACTAACTGTAATACGCAGATTAAACTGGGCAACACCTTGTATCCCATTATCTTTATTTGATGCAAAACAATATATTTTAGTAAGGCAAAATAAAATATCGCCTCTATGATCTAATGGTCCAGTGTTGGCTTTGACTATATGAAGTCCTGGGTTCGATTACCGAGTCGAGAAACTAAAAATGTGTTTTAAATTTACTAATAAAATAACAATACTTAAGATTGGATGTGTTCGGTTGATTATAGGTTTACTGTTTTGTGGGACTTTTCCCTAATCGTGACTGTCCTAGTTGTACTTTCGTCTACATCTTCGGAAAACGGGGGGAGAAGATATTTTACTAGATACGTTAGGGAATGAAAGTTAGTATGAAAATGATAACTGTTTTACGCTGACGAAGCCGCGGGCAAACAGCTATTAGTCTATAAAAGACAATAAAATGATAGAAAAAAGAATTTTCATGACAAGAAAAAAGCCGAAGCAAAGGCTTGTACCCAATAAAAACAACTAAAACAATTGATGTATTTTTTCAACCCTTATTGTTAAATGCCCAGAATTTCTCTGAGAACAGAATGTAAACATTCAAAGCAAAAATAAAAATTCAGAATAGGAGAAAACGTTTCCAATAAAAATAAGAAAATTGTTTCGAAGAATGTGTACGTCTCGGATTGAAGTGTAAAGAAACTATTAGAGGACAAAAACATAAAAGCTCTAAAATTAAATATTAGCTCTAGAAAATATCAGACATATTTTTTCCCCTTTTTATTAGATTTTAGAAATCTACTGATTTAAAGTGTTTTTTCGTGTTTCTTTAATCATAATTATTGCTATTATAAAAAAAATAAATACGGTCTGCCTAAGATCGGACGCTCTTTGTATTAGTTAAGAGTAAAATTGTTATATTCTCATTTTGCATAGGTGGCTATTTTTTTAAATGGACATAGGTAAAGTACCTATTAATCATAAAATACATTATAGACATACTTTTTTGTTTTTGTAAATGCAACAGTATATGCAAAGTGTCAATATATTTTTTTTAGCTGACTAAAACAATCTACAGAAGTCCAAGTTCGGACTACTGTCTTATTTAACTTGTGGATACGGCATGAGAGTACATAAGAAAGAATGTCCGTTTTTTAGTTAACAACAATATATTACGAAATCGTTCTGAAATTATGCATGGTGTTTATGAAACTCATTTTTTTTAGTCTGATCTTCCCTCCTTCAGCTATTTTAACACTCCAGCTGTCTTCAAATGAAAATTTAAGCAAATCAGTGTAGCAACTTCTAAGTTGAAAGGCAACTGAAAGGCAAAACTACTATCGCATATAAAATGGCAATAATTTTAAATTAACTAGTTTTCAATTATTAATTATAACTTCAATAATTCAATGGGATATTATCCGAGGGTGGTGTCAAGAGTCTCCGAAACCGGCGTGTTTGTATGAAAAGGGTTATGAATGTGAAGGAAGCAAGACAGGTTTGTCAGGATCGTGAGGTCTGGCACTCGATACTTTCTGCCTACCCCCTAAGGGACTTGGCGTGAAGATATGTATGTATGTATGTATGTAACTAGTTTTCACCCAGAGTTTCCTCCCAAGCTAGTGATGATTTTCTCCAAGATAAAAAGTAGCTCAACTGCATTCAGTCCATAATCTATGTCAGTACCTAAATTCACCCAGATTCTTTTGGTAATTACTTCGTGATTAAAATAGAAGATAGGACTTTTATTTTTAACTAGACCACTTGGCTGAGTTAGCGGTAGGGACCCCTGCCGCTTTACCTATGCCTGCCGCCATAATGACTCTATCATGTCCCAGTCCGGTGGGTAGGGTAGGTCAGGACAGCGATGCATCTGTAACATCTATGGTGTCTATAGGCCACGGTTGTGTTTTACCATGAGAAAAGCTATGTACTCATTTGCTGATCTATCACATAAAAAAAGGAATATTTAAACATTCTTTAATTTTTGTCATATTAGTATGTATTTGTGTCGGAAGTCCTTTAATTAGCTGTGTATTTTAAATCCCAACGGAAAAATAGGGATGTTTTAAGTTTGACATGTATAAGTGTAGTGTAAAGATGGTTTTTAATTACATTGCACTTAGGTTTAGTCGGGGGTTATTAAAATTATATAATATTAGTATTTTTGTACTGACACTTGTTTAATTACATCGAACCTTTTTGTTGCAGAGGAGCCTCTACAGGAGTATCGTGCAATAAAAATTCTGAGACCTACAACAGACCTAAGTGGAAATTATACTTGCGTGGTATCTACTTTTATAGAGGAAGATCGAAGAACCCGTCCAATGATAGTATATAGTAAGCATTGTGATAATCTTATACAGGGTTAAACCGAAAGACCGGATATTTTTACTGTGTAAACCTAGTTTTATTTGGTATCCACCGCAAACGGTAATCTAAATGTTATAGATTTGGAGTACATAATAGCATTTGAAATTTAATAAAAACTTAAAGAGAGAGCCCTATAGACACTCAAATTCGCTCGCGTTGCTGAGGGTGGGATTCCACTTATTAAAGATCTTTGTCCAATGTGCCTTTGATCAAAGATCTTGGATGGTTGCGCCTAAGTGATCAGTATCATCGAAATTTTATCAAGATTTTTATAGCGTCTTACTATATTCTATACATCAAAGATTTTGTCATTTTAATGAGAAATTCAGTTTTGCCACTTTTCACATGGATAATGCTAAGCTTTGTTATCTAAAGGTGCTGATAGATTTGAGTATTCACTTATAGTGAGCATTCGTGCGAATGTTACATCACAAAAAAAAAATAACGAGAACATTTTAGCGAACATTCTATCGAGCGTTCTTAAGAGCATTCTAGCGAGCATTGCTTCGAGCTTTTTGCCGAGCCAAGCTTCGATCATAGAAAATTGCTCTATGCAGCACACGCGACCGTCAAGTCTGTCATCATCGTGAAGAATAATTTCTAACGAGCATCGACTAAATAATGTTCACTAATGCTCATGAAAATGTTAATAGCAATGTTTGGCTCTATGCTTGGCTTGGCTTGTTGTTCAGTGCGAAAAATATAAAAATGGCAAATACTCGGTGTTTTGTTACAAGTGAATGCTCAAGTCTATCAGCACCTTCATGTAATAACTTGCTAAAAAATGATGTTTGTTACCTGGAAAATCTTGGTAAATTAATGATTTCTGAAGTAATGTCATTAGTAATTAAGCAATACACATTCAAGGAGAGCTTTAGCACTATACAAGAAAAAAAATTGATGTTTTTTCGTAATTCTTGAATTTCCTTTATAGTGGCATTTTGTACAGTTTTTGTTCTGTTGTGGTGTTCAAGTGAAGCATTCATAGGTGGTTATTAAATGTATTCTGGTATCTACTGAAGTATTTCATCATCATCATCAGCCGGAAGACGTCTACTGCTGGACATAGGCCTCCTCCAAAGAGCACCACAAGTCACGATCACCAGCCGCTTGCAACCAGCGACTTCCCACGACTTTGACCAAATAATCAGTCCACCGGGTAGGAGGTCGTCCAACACTACGTCCTCCGGTGCGGGGCCGACACTCGAGAACCTTTCTTCCCCAGCGGTTATCGGTTCTGCGAGCAATGTGGCCTGCTCATTGCCACTTCATCTTGATGACTCTCTGGACTATGTCGGTTACTCTCGGTCTCTTGTGGATCACCAAATTACGGATCATATCTCGCTGAGAAACACCGAGCACAGATCTCTCCATAGCACGCTGAGCGACTCTGAGCTTATTTCAGAGGCCCACATTTAGCGGCCAAGTCTCAGTTCCGTATGTCATAACCGGTAACACACACTGGTCGAAGACTTTCGACTTTAGGCTCCCCGGTAATTTGGACAAAAAGATACCCTTTAACTTCCCGAACGCTGCCCATCCGAGTTGAATTCGGCGATCGACCTCTTTCTTGAAGTTGGAATTACCTAACTGAACAGTCTGATATAGGTACACATACTGATTAACAACTTCAAGAATTGAGTCCCCAACGTGAACTGGTATAGGTGCAACATGAACGTTGAACATGACTTTCGTCTTGTCCAAGTTCATCCTAAGATCCACCTATTGGGAAACTCTGTCGAGGTCGCCGAGCTTCTTGCTCAAGTCTTCCAGCGATTTTGCCATGACCACAATATCATCTCTGAATCGAAGGTGAGTGATGTACTCGCCGTTGATATTGATGCCGAGTCTTTTCCAGTCCAGAAGCTTGAAGACATCTTCCAGTGTAGCAGTGAACAGTTTCGGAGGAATAACGTCTCCCTGTCTCACACCTTTTTGCAACTGGATCGGTTTCAAGCTCTGATCCTGTAATCGGACCGACATAGTGGCTTTTTCGTACAAACACCTCAACTTTTTGATGTATCGATAGTTGATGCGGCACCGCTGTAGTGACTGAAGCACCGCCCATGCCTCAACCGAATCGAAGGCTTTATCGTACTCCACAAACGCTAGACATAATGGCCGTTTATACTCCTCGGTCTTCTGTATGATCTGGCGCAGCGTATGAATGTGGTCTACGGTGCTAAAGCCTTTGCGGAACCCGGCTTGATCGGGAGGTTGGAAATCGTCTAACCTGCGTGATAGTCGGTTCGTGATGACCCTTGAAAACGTGACTCAGAAGTGAGATGGGTCTATAATTTTTCAATAAAGTTTTATTACCTTACTTGAAAAAGAGAACCACCACACCTCTAGTCCACGCTTCTGGAACACTGCCTTCGAGGATGACGGAATTAAATAGTTTCTGGAGGACCTTGAGTACTGACATTCCACCCGCTCTCAGAAGCTCAGCAGTTATTCCATCGTCCCCCAGCGCTTTCTGGTTCTTCAGTTGTTTCAGGGCCATCCGAAACTCATACAGGCTGACGTCCGGGAAGTCTTCGGTGCAATATTGGGTGAGTTTGGCTCTAGGGTCTTTAGCCAAACTAACAATGGGTCGTGTTGAATTGTACAGCTGTCCATAGAACTTCTCAACCTCTCTCAAAATGTCAGCCTTAGATGAAATTACGGTGCCATTTTCGGTCTTCAGTTTTATCAATTAGGGCTGGCCAACAGACAAATCCCTAGCGAACACCTTGGAGCTCAGATTACGCGAGATAGCCTCTTTAATACGAGACGTATTAAAGGTGCGCTGGTCTGTCCGCAACGCCTTTAGCTCCCTGTACTTTTGCATGTCAACCGAAGAATGCAACCGCATTTCATTCCGTTCGCCCATGAGTTTGAGAGTAAGGTCTGAGAGCTTTCCAGTTCTTTTCTTGCTTCGGGTCTAAAGAATTTCGACCCAGCCTCTTGGACAGCTTGCACAAATCCGTTGTTCAAATCGTCCTTTGATTCGCATTCTGCCAAGCATACGAAGCGATTTTGAAGTTCGAGCTGAAAGTTTTCGCGATTTTGGCATTGGACTTGGGTTGGACGGATCGTAGACTTCATCAGCCGTGACCGTTCAAACCTTCTGTTGATATTCAATGTGCCTCTTACCATCCGATGATCACTACCGAATTTTTTAGCCTATTGATCACAGAGATATCATTTAATATGTGGCGTCTGGTAGACAAAATGAAGTCTATCTCATTTTTTGTCGACCCATCCGGGCTAATTCAGGTCCATTTACGATGTGGCTTTTTTCTGAAGATGGAAAGCGTCACCTTCTCAGTGGTAGAACAAGCTGCCGGACTTTATTATTATCGAGTCCTCTCCCTGTCTTCGGACTTCAGATAATCCCACAACGTCCCAGTGTAACTTGTCCAAACATTCTTCCAACTCCAGGATCTTCTCGTCAGTCCGGAGCGGCAGTTGTGCGTTACCAGGGCCAAGTTTGTCAGCTGATAACCTAAGTCCGTCCGGGGATTCTTCGCACCCCCTGCTCTGCCGTTACCGAGTCCGTTACCGTAGACTCGGTTAAGCGGAGCTGCCGGAGACTGGGAGCCAAGGTTTTTGTAGTAAGTCATTTGGGATGTTTTGCCATAATCCCTACGCCTGGCGGGCGGGTAGGGGATCAACAGGAGGGTAGAAGTTTTCACAAGGACGCTGCTGCCCATCCTGCGTCAGAAATTTTACCTTAACCCACCTTGGAATGGTTTGACCGCCGGTCGTCGATTGACCGATTGCGCTGGTGGTACATACCACACAGCTGGCGGTGGGGTCTTCACTTCCCTACGCCTATTAGTATTTCTATCTATTACAATCTTTGACCGTAACACCCATAACAGAAGCATATAATTTGTTTGCTTTGGGGTTAAAATCAATTTATGTCATTTGTCCAGGGATATTTTATTATGTGTTGCCACTAAACGAGCTTCTAAGGGGCAACCGCTTTACCCAAGACCCAATCATTAGTCAGTGTGTACAAAATCTTGAATAAAGCGGTGGCATTCGCGTTATCATTTTGCCATTAGTCAAGTAGAAATTTGCATCAAATTTACCAAAATCGGTATTCAATTATAAGTAGTCATAAGTCGTCAATAAGTCATGTCAGGGTCTTGGGTTGGGTAAAGCGGTGGCCTCATTACTCAAGCTCATATAGTGAGCGAAAAATTACGAAAAAATTACGACCATCTTTTTTCACGATGGCACCAAAACCTTTATTTTTTTTAATTAACTTTATTTACCCATTTCTGGAGTTGGCTAAGACCTTTAGGCTATGATGCCACGTCTTTCGTATTATCAAATTCTTTTACTTGTTATTTATTTTCAATTATTTCAAGTACATTTTCACTTTCTAAGTTTAATTTAACACAGTCATAAGTTGTTATAGAATGTCATGTCAGGGTCTTGAGTAAGACGGTGGCCTTCTTATTCAAGCTCATTTTGTGAGATAGTACGGCAACGAGGAAATACACGACACCCAATTTTTTTTATAAATATTTAACTTGTGAATTTTTACTGACCCAAATTGAACTGATTGCCACTTAAATTAGCTGATTTTACTCATTAAATACGAAGTTCAATAATTACGAAAACTAAAACTGCAACCACCTTCTTTCACGACTGCGCCAAAACTTCACTTTTAAGTACCTACTCATTTGTCAATTTCTTAGAACAAACTTCAACCTTTGGACCTTACTGCCTTTTCTTCCGTATTCGAAAAATATGTTATTATCGTTGTTAATTTTCAATTTATGTCTTGTTTGTTTTCTAATAGTCATAAGTCTTCATAGAAAGTCTCGCCAAGATCTAGTCTAGTCAAGATAGTGGCTTCCTTACTCAAGCTCGTCTAGTAAGATTTGTCGACAACGAGAAGATACACGTGCTCTAATTTCTACATGAATACTTCACATGTGCACATTAACTAAACCGAAAATTGACTTATATTAATCTACATTTACCCATAATATAATAGTTATGAAAAAACGCTCGATTGCGCCAAAAACGGTTCTACTGTTTGGTTGTTATCGCTTCAGTTTATATGTACTGTCACGAGATGGCGCTTAATACAACATTTATTTTTATTTTATTAGAATTTAATTTATGTCCGTACATAATACATAATTATGGTTTGGCGAGATTGAAAAAAAAAACTGAAAGAAACAAATTTCGTACTTATTAGTGCAATTAGCAAACTGTAGTGGTATTTTGTGTAATGTTGTTCAGAGAGAAAAAAATATTTGTCATTCAATTTCTCGATGACGCCAAATCTAGCTTATTAAGTTGTAAAAGATGCCACCGCTTTACTTATGAATCCGAATTGACTGATTATGACAATGTAAAACTAGGTATATTGAATAATTGAAGCCCGACTTAATGGATTCGGATGGTAAATTGATAAAAGTTAACTAAACTTGACTTATGGCAGATACTTACGCCCGTACCAAATATAAAAAAAAACAGTTACATTTTTTTATTGTCTTGAACTAATGAAAACATTAATTCGTTTTACGACCAGAGGCTATTATGACTAAGCTTTATTACCGTCTTTCTACTTTCTATTAAGATAACGAGCTAGACAGTATTTATTTATTTATGTTTTGTAGGTCCTGTTCAGAGCTTTCACTTCTTTCAGGAGAAGAAATATGTATTTTTAGTAACTCTAATTTGCGTTGCCGAAGACCTATATCCCAAGCCAGTTATGGCAATACTGTCAAAAGGGTAAGTTTATTTTCAGCACTACTACTATTTAAGTACAATATTTTTATTAAGACTTTATTCAAATAATGCTTAATTATGCTATGTACATAAAATTGTATGCCCAGTTGGAAGTTAGCAACATAATATAGTTATTTTTTTCTCAGATCTTTTCTTCTTAGCAATAAAAGAAAAAACATTAAATTAGTGGCCGAAATTTTGAAATCAATTCAAGGATCTTGATGTTGTTATAACTTCACCGGAATACGCCAATGCTTGCCAGTGACGTGTGCTTGCCATTGACGTGTTCCGGTTCGGAGGGTTAGGCAGCCGGTACACTTACTTTCCTCGAGGCCTATCATCTCGGCCTCAGTTTGGCAACACACCATTACCACCTTTGGTGACCCTAGGCGGTATTTATGAATTTATTTTTATTTTTCGAAATTGTCATAACCATTTACTACATTTTAAGTTAAAAAATATTGCTAATCAATAAAAATGCTTTTGTAAAGAAAAAATCTGAAGAAAATTTTCAGGCTGAGCACTCTGCTCGGCTCACAAAGCTTGGTGAAGTTGTAAAAACCGCGAGATTGGCAACACATTGGTCATTCCAAAAAAAAGAACATTATTTTGTAAAATATAAAATTGCAGTGGAATCTCCTATAATAATTGTTATCCTGACATGTAACAAGTGAAGGGTACAAGAAAAGAAGGTGTTCATTATAAATTTTCCTATTTTTAATGAATAATTATTCTATTAACTTCTGTTTTCTATGGTCCATCAGGCCTTGTTATTGTTACGAGTATTAAACATGGCGCTGAATACGTGTAAAATTTAAGTTAAAAGTTTCACTTCATAATAAAATGCGCTAATTACATTAGAAGCTTCATTAAAAGGGGCCCATTTATTAAAACCACTTTAGAGCAGGCCTAAAATAGAACGGGTTCAATTATTATTTTCAAATATTAATCTTAAAATAAATAGTAAATCACAAAACCATCTTAAAATAACTATTAAAAATATTAAGGTTGTTGATGAGCCCTTTTTTCTGAGCCCACTAAGTGTCATTGGCCTTAGTATCTAACCTGAGTACAACTCCC
>NJDC01003272.1:23070-41479 GCA_002245475.1 Calephelis virginiensis
CTGTACAATAAAATGTTTTTAAAGTGTCTCCAAACTTTAACTTTTTTATGAATAAGATCAGCGAACAAGCACACCAGTTTCTTGATGGAAGGAGAGAAGCGTGGCCTTAAGACATCATAGACGTTATAGATGCGTCGCTGACTTGAGGCAGGTTGATTTATATCCACTTGTACAAATCTACCGGCCACCCTACCCTCCAAGCCGGAACATGACACTCATTGTGGCGGCAGAAAGAGATAAGGCGGTAGATACCTACCCGAGCAAGTTACTGCGTAGCATTCTACCACTGGTGATCACATTGATTATGATGGATTACGAGCTGCCTAGTAGAGAGACTATTCCGCTCAGCGCATCTGGGCCAGTACGGTGAGCATATTCGAATGTTTAACAAGTAAACACTTTTTTGATGTTACTCAACCTAATATATTTTTTGTGATTAGGAAACCACTAGTACAAGCTGTATCTGAAACGAAGATGAATTCTTGGGGTCTTTACAGCCTCACAACCAAAGCTATAGTGCACGATGATGACGTCCTTACACCTTATGAAGATTTCACATGTACGGTTTATCTACCACAAGTCAATTACACAGCAAATCGGACCACACGGTATTATCCAGGTACATTTTTAATTTACGAGTTCATGTTTTTAATTCTTAAGTTTTTATTATCTGGTGCAAACAAAGGTAATTTTAAAAACTTGATAAAGCATTTATACAGAATTATTACTGAACCGTAGGGTTAACTGCAATTCAGAAGACCAACATGGAAATATGGATGTAACAATGTGTATCTTTAAATTTATGAAAGGTAATAAAAAGTATGCTAGATTTTCGTTTAGCTCCACTTGTCTACGTCTCTTGTATCTAAATTTGCTACAATGACTTATATAATATTATTAGAGCTACATAACCATCTGACTAACCCAGGACGCATCAAGTCATGATTTTTTTTCAAATATCATTTAGTATCCGTTACTCATCAATAGTTTTTTTACTCATTAAAGTTATATTCTATCGTACAACTCGTACGAATTAAGTGTGCACTCCGCTCGCATGATCTTTCTGCCTCCTCTCCCCTCCCCCGCTGACCCGCACGGCGCCCCGCATTCGTCGCAAGCGCTCAGTAGTGATATCATCTTTGTTACCGTTATCAAACCGAACTTTTATCAACGTAAAAAAATAATGACAAATAACGTCACAGTGCAAGGTGCACAGTTAATTTGTACGGGTTGTATGTATCGTATCGTTCTGGTCGTCATCTCGCGGTTATGTCATCATCATTTAAAAAAATTAGATGTCAGAAACAATTACCTTTTCTAACCAACTTCATGCTCACTAGACTTTCATTGGCAAGTACCTGACCTAATAAGGAATAACTTTAGCTACTTTAATCTATACTTATAATAATTTTAAATAAACGAAACAACTTTTTGTATAACTCCACGTGGATGGAATCGCAGGTACAGCGAGTACATAAAATGTAAAGACAAAGTAATATGTAATTAAGCACAGGTAAGTACGTCATTGTTCGTCAGTATACTGGGTTACTGGTAACTAACGCATAACCTTTCTAGGGTAGCTTTTAAATCAACAACTTTTGTTCTACAACCTTTAGAACATCGCTAAAAAATAATTTGATTCTTCATACATTTTATCAGAGGACGACGAACTTTTTGTATGGAAAACCAAATTCTTTTAACGCGATTTTCTAAAAGTTGTAGTACGTACAAAAACTATTGCTTTTGACGTACTAAATCCAACCTAGAAAGGTTATGCATTAGTTACCAATAATCTGTATAATTAACTAATTAACGAAATATCTAATTAACTACAAAAGTTACTTACTCTCCTGAAATTTAAAGGCCCAATACAAAATGTAGTACCTAACTAGTAACGGGGAATGTACAACGAGTACCTCAGGTTCGTTTTTCACAGGGTTAATGCCAACAATATACACAGCAGCTTTTGAAATTCAGAAACCACAAGAGCATCAAGCAAGTGGTATGTATATAACTTTTTAATACAAATAAATAACACATAAATTGTTAATGAAGTCTCCTCTGACAAAAAGGTTGTCTGGTAAAGATCGCTTTATTTGGTAATAAGACCGCCTTTTATGTACTAAAAACTGTAATATGATGCTTTTAACACCTGATTCTACTTACTTTGAATGTGTATAATATTTTATTCATTAATTCATTCATACGCACGTATTTTCACTTTGTATAAGGTTCTTCCAAACTAACTGTTCAAATTTCTAAAAATCTAAAAATGACTTTTGGTTTAGGAATGGTATAGTCCCTTTGTAAGGCAAATGACAAAATGTACCATCACAATTATATGAAACAAAGTTGTCTTCCGCTCTCTGTCCCTATGTATGCTTAGATCTTTAAAACTACGCAACGGATTCTGATGCGTTTTTTTTTAATATAGAGTGATTGCAAATGGAGGTTTATATGTCTAACATAGAAATTTGTCCAACCGTGCGAAGCTATGACGGGCTGCTACTAGGTATACAATGCTGAAAACCAAAAGTCATTTGAATCACGATATTTTTCTGTAGGTATCTTTTAATACATGCAGTTAACGCTATATAGAAATTTGATACATAATGGAGTAGTATATCCAGTCAGTAAAAGGTACCTATAATCAGACGCGCCTGAATATGTACAAAAATCCTCTTCTGGGCGTCTTTGCCATAAGACAATAAGTGATATCCATCCAGGCGCTCCCCTGCCATAAGAAACAACCAGGTGAATTGCCCTACTTCATTATGATGTAATCTTTCATATTATTGTACTAGTTACAAATTACAATGGGCTCGTTATATCAACAAGATAATATAGTAAAATTAGTGTTCTTATTTTTTTTTGCCTTTACCAAATTTAACTAATTGTTGTATATTTTGCGCAGGTGTACCCGTAAAAGGAAGAAATGCTGGAACAATTATTTTACTTTTTTATATTTTGTTAAATTGTATATTTTTTCATTAGCGCTGCAGGTGGTACCCAAATACATTATTTACGCAATGATGACTTGATAAACGACCACGTTTTATAATTGTTATTTCAATTATGAAATTATAAATAAAATAACTTTTCTTTGTTTTGATTAGTTTAAGATTTTTAAAAATAAATTTTCACTGAGCACATTGTGACAGATTTTATTATTTCAGAATGGATTAAGTCGATGTATTCATTACAACATTAGTATTAAGTGTATTTTTAAATCATGAAGTTAAATAATTGCTTCTCTTCTTTTTTTTGTGAATGGTGAGGCTTTAAGTGCATGTAAATTGTAAGAATATTTATCAAAAATTTATTTATTGTACTAAACTTAAAAAAATTTGTTTATATGAAATTATTTATATGGTTATATGGTTATTATGGATTATATGGTAACCAAGAAATAGTTTCCAACACTTAAAATTGATTACACTACCGGTCTTACTCACAGAAGACAATTTAAGGCCTTTTAATATAGGACGAAATGGTATTGCATTTTAAATATGATTGCCAAATTGTAATATTTACTTTGAAAAACATTCATTTCAAAGTGTCCGCCACAATGCTTCACTTGTTGTCACGATAAGTTGTCCCTAGTACGAATCATGACGTCACCAGCGTGCGAATGCGATTGCGGTCGGTTGAATACAGTTTTATTCTTTGTTTACGTTATAACCATGCATCTTGTAGTTTTCATTGGATAAAAACTGTAAATTGTTTTTTTTACTTTTAGTTTTTTCATAGATCGAATGTGTAATAGATTTCGAACCGTTTCTCTAAATTTGGCCGGTGATTTAGATGTAACCCTATATACAAAATCGTGACTTACGGCCGCACTTAAATTCGTCATATATTTTTTAATTAGTCAATATATTGACATTTTTAATAAAAAAAATATTTAAATTACAGTTAAATGTTAATTGACGTCTCTGAAAATGGGAAAATGGGCATTAAAGGCGATAATTCAACTACAAATTCTAAGTTGTGGCAGAAAGGGCACAACATTTAAAACAACCACGTTTTAAAGGACAATCAAAAAACAAGTTCCCTTATGTCATAAGCAACCTCTTGACTAAGCTTTACTCGAAAATTCACCTAATTAAACGAAATGTCAATGAAACGCGTGAGAAGGCCATTTGTTTTTTCTGTCTGTAAAAAACATGAAGCTTTATTACTACTGGAGGTTACATTCCTAACAAAGACTTGATGTCATTTCCAAATACTGCTGACTCACTCTCATGTACCGACCTTCGTTGTCTTTTACCATCAGTGGACTCGTGTGCTTGTTCGCCGACCTGTCACAAAAAAGTATAGTTCCTCACTACTAGAGAAACTCATATTCTTTAAGGATTGCGCCCATTGGGACGGGCCGGGACGGAGTGCATCGCAGCGCAATAATCCGCCTAGATCGCTTGCATACATTTTGTATGGAGCAACGCCCACTGCGCCGGGGCGCATCGGCGCGGATTTATTCCGCGGCGGATTTCCGCGAGGCACCCCGTGCGCATACCCCGATGAGGCCTACAGTGACTAAAGATTATGATATCACTGTTAAGAAAAGAGCATTATGGTATTTTAACGCTAAAGTTTCGTACGACAACTACTAGAGGCGCCGCTTTCTATACTTGAAGATTTGTATGACAACTACTACGATGATGAAACAGATGCCACTTTCTATACTTGACGATTTTAACGTTGAGTGGCTTCTTTATTTCCTTGCTCCACGTTGGTACTGAATAACAAAAATCCGCCGATTTTTGTTATTTTTGGCATTGCAATGCAATGCGTCCCGGCCTGACACGCTCCGCCCCGTTAACAGTGGGCGCTATCCTTAACGTCTCAGATAATTTAATCACAACTGATATTGGCAAAAGTACCACACTTCGCAGTTTAAAATCAAAGTAAGTCGCATTGTATAAGAGTTTTCGCATGGTCAAGAGAAAAAATGGACGCAATTTTTTCATAATTTTAATTTCGTTAAGATATTGTAAAAATGTTTATTCTAGCACTTGCTCTATTCTTGGGTTAAATTTCTACAAACTTCAAAAAAAAAATCACTCCAGGCAGGATTTGAACCTGTACCCTTTCGTCTCAAGAAAACGGTAAAGAAACGAATTAAAAATTTCGCCAAACGATTTAAACCGTCGCGTCGCTTCCTCTGTACCTATCTCCCTTTGTATGCTTAAATCTTTAAAACTACGCAACGGATTTTGATGCGGTTTTTTAATGATAAAATGATTGAAGAGGAAGGTTTATATGTATATTTTATATCCGTGCGAAGCCGGGATGGGCCGCTAGTCTACTTATAAAGATAATCGTTTTGATAAACACAATGTTACATTCTTAAAAGTATTGTTTACTAACGCCCTTAATAATAAAACTTACGCGCCTATTGATCTGGTGTGTAATTTCATTTTTTGTTAGCAAAAGTGAAGTTACACACCAGATCAAGGGGCGCGTAAGTTTTATTTTTAAGGGGGCAAATTAGTATGATAAATATAAAAATTCTGTTTTTACAAAACATATTATTTTCCGATCTTTTTGAAGTTATACTTCTTTTGGCGCAATTGGGAAAAATGACGAGAGTGAATTTTTACGATGCGCGCGCACACCGACAGATAAATGTGACAGTTAGTTGCGAACCTTTTCATTTGGTATTTTTGGATTGTTACGCCAAAGAAGTATAACTTCTTACGTGCGTAGGTACATGAGTACACACACTCTTTTTTTTTGCTTGTTTATGCTTGAGCTTAGTTAGGAGTAGGAGTAGGAGGAATAGGAGTTCCATCAGAGACGCGCGTGCAAGTGGTTATATCGATACATAGCATAAACATGTTATAACATTCTACAAATTTAAGCCGTTTTTTAAGCCTCGCCTGGATATTTATAGTTTATGGTTTTTGCGATGACTCTTACAGAAAACATGAACTCAGTATTGATATATCGGGATTCAAAATTGCCGATATTCTTTTCCAAAGGTCTAATCTAATAACTTGCTGAAATTAACTGAAATTTAGTAGTTTTAACGGCAAAAATTAACAAATATCTATCCAATTTATAACATTTTGTAAATGAAGAGATACATTATGCGAGCGGGTTGAGTGAAACCCGCGTGACAAAATTTAAAAAAAAACGTAAATGTTTGATTATAAGCTTATGAAGGAAACTAAGATCGTCAAAAAAAAAAACAACAAATAAAAAATGCTCATAATCTGGTTGATACTTTAAAAAATAAATATATTTCTACAAATTAAAATATTGGAGAAACTTTGTAATTAAATTGGAAAATAAACGTAATAATTTATGGAACATTTTATTTTTACCCCCCGGCGGAAAAATAGGGGTGTTACAAGTTTAACGTATCGCCTTATCAATGCGCTTACCCTTCTGTCCTTCCTTACTTTGAAATAGTCACAAAATTTATTAATGTTGTCACAAATACGACTCAAAATACTAATCGTTTAATTATTTAAATTTTTCAATGACATTCTATAAATAGTCCCGGTATTGTTTATTTAATGCTTGTTTATACGAATGCTTGGTTATACGGATACCAGAGAATGTACACGGCAATTTCTGCCAAGGAAAAATAAGACGAATTCCGTCCTTTAAAAAGTCGTAATAATGTGGCATATTTTTTATGATGTTGGAAGGCAAACAAGCAAACGGATTTCCTGATGGTAAGAAATTCACGCCGCCTAGAGACACCAAAATATGTGGTAATGTTGCGTTGCCAACCTGAGGCTGGGATGTTAGGTCTCGAGCAAAAGTAAGTTTACCGGCTACCTTACCCTCCAAACCTGAACACGTCATGACGTTATGGCAGCAGGAATAGGTAAGGCGGTGGTACCAATCCGGGTGAGTCGCTGCGAAACTCTACCACCTAGTCAGGAGTCACGGTGTTAGAAACGGTAAGCCTTTGCTCGCCTTTTATGAGCTGCATGGCACAGTAAGGTATATTCTGCAAAGGAGCCCGGACCAACACGGGAATGCCACAAAATTTATTTTACGTCAGTGACGTGTCCGCACACAATATAGTAACTGAAGGGACACGAGTACAGTTTGCGACGACCACTAAACCTCTAACACATCCCGCACACTGCAAAAATGTGTGTACACAGACCTTAAAAGCAATCAGAAATAGGTATGTGGTTCTCAGACCAAAGGAAGCAAATTTTATTATATCCTATATGTTAATGAATATAATAATTTCTCTTGAAAAATATTTAAACAAAGTCATTCTAAATTTCCCGCAGGCTAAGACTAATTATTCGCTTTTATTAACGAGTTTCTAGATTGTGTTGCTTTAGTGAAAGAACCTAAATCGAGACAGAAAATATTTAACTAAAACAATGCTGCAGATACTATGTGTTTGTTACCTCCGTTATATATAGTCTAAGAGCCGGTGGGAGATCGACCTTCACCTATCTGATAACCAGATGAGACATATTTTTTTATCAAATATAATTAATAAACAAATATGCCTTTAATTACTTGCCTATCTGAAAGTGCTCATGGCTATTTTTAATTAAATTATGTATGCTTTAAGTATGATTTTTTGCAGGCAAGTCTATATGACTGATTTTGTATTAAAATAATCTAAAATTTGATATAACTTTCGATAAGTTAGCAGAATGATGGAGTCACCTATATTGACTTACCTGATCACATCTGTTTAACAGGTAGCTAGCTATGCACAAAAATGAGTAGGCAAGCCTACTGAGGCATATTCTGAGTGTTAAAAACTAACAGTGAAATAAAATTCATTTGGTTATCAAAATAATGAAAGTGATGAAAAAAATCGAATAAAGTTAATTTAATTAAAAATAGCTATGAGCACTTTCAGATAGGCAAGTAATTATAGGCATATTTGTTAATAAATTATATTCGATAACAAATATGTCCCATCTGGTTATCAGATCGGTGAAGGTCGATCTCCTACGGTCTCCTCTACTAATACTCGTAAGACTAATTTTTGATAATAAAATTGCGATGCGGATTTCATCCTTTAAAAACCTCAGCACGGACGTGCTGATGCAGTGTGCTGTGGTTATACCGTGTGTTTTTATACAAATTGTGAGTTTTCAGTACAAATCTTCAACCCATAAGAATTAACATAATTTTTTCATTCATTTAATTATTTTTTATGTCGATAAAAGTTCGGTTTGATAACGGTTACAAAGATGCTATCGCTACTGTGAGCTTGCGGCGAATGCGAGGAATTTAGAACATTTGTTTTGTATTATTTAATTGTTTATTTGACTACCTATTGAAGCGTTTTCCTTATTATTTACTCTTACTTTTACTTATCATATTTTGTTTTGTTGGTTAATTAAACTTCTTTTAAAATGAGCATTCGCTACCTATTCTGCACTGCGTAATGCATATTATTATATATTCAATCGGTCACAACTTTTAGAGAAGTCACACTTTTTATTAGCACCCAGAAAATTTTCGCGATCGAGAATGTTGCAAACAGTTTTTGAGTTTTTTTTACTTTAGTTTTTAAATTGTAAATGTTTCACTAAGGAATTAAGTTGTCATAATATTTTATATTACTTTTAGTAAGAGTTTCATGGCTACTAGCATACTTTAAACAGTTTTATTAAATGTATAAAGAAAGAACTTATGGCGTATGATAGTCTGAATATATTTAAAGAGAGAGTTTGAAAGTAAGTTTTTATTTTCAACAATTTTGGTGAAACACAAAACGTTTCTTATTTTCAAAGGACGGCCTTTACTTTCAGTTGATAAAATCATTTTACTTTGGCTTATACTTCAAAGGTACCCTAAGTCTTTATGTTCGTTAAATTTAAGTTGAAAACTACGAAGTTGGCATTTTCGACTTTTGAGCTAACAATTTTGTTGTTAGTCTTTCAAGTTTGACTTTGTTGTAACCTTGTTCGTGTTTTATTTAATTAAAATATTTTCGCGGTCATATCCCCGAAGAGGTAGGCAGAGGCACAACCATGGCACCCATGAATAGCTGAAGACACTGGCTCCCACAAAGTGATCAGTGGCAATATTATCGCCAACCCGGCACATATCCAATCCTGAACAAACATTGTTTTTATGAGAAAATTGAGAAAACTCATTTTGAGTTCACCCGACCAGGAATCAAACCAGGGACCTCATTAAGTTTAGTCAAAGGAAGGACCGCTACACCTTAGCGCTATAGCAATTATTTTATTAATCAATCACAAGCGATTCATTATAAAATTAAAATAATTAAAACTCAGTAAAACTGAACAAAAGAAATTTTAATTTAAATAATGTCAAGTAAACAATTAAACGTATTGTTAAGTAAAGCTCAATAAGCGCTGAGTTAATAGTTATTTGCTGCTTCAGTTGATAGTTATTTGCTATAACACTTTTAATGTGGTAACTTTTCCTATAATATAGTGCAATGAAACTATAATTTCAACTTAACCCCTTACTCTAGGTCTATATTTATTAAAATGAGGCGGTTAGGAAGGTATACCCCACCTTTTCTTGTTTTGTATAAATGTATACGTACGTGATTTCCGATAAAAATAATTAAAGTTAAAAAAAAAACTAAAACCGTCTTTGCATGTAGCTGACCAAAACTTTTTTTATTTTTTTTTATTTTATGATAATGGAAGGCAAACAAGCAGACTGATTTTCTGATGGTAAGAAATTCACGCCGCCTAGAGACACCAAAGGTGGTAATGGTGCGCTGCCAACCTGAGGCCTGGATGTTAGGCCTCGAGCAAAAGTAACTTTAATTTTCTTTAAGTTAAATAAAAAATAAATGTCATTTGTGGGCTAGTAGTTCGATGTTGAAGTTGACTACATAAGGTCCCTGGTTCGATTTCCGAGCCAGACATTTCAAAATGTGTCTTTTCCATTCTTTTTTTTTTATATATAAATCTTACACTATATATACTTTGCCCTTGATTGGAGATAAGGGCCCGGTTGGTGATAGATTTGCCACATATTACAATGTAGGATTATAAGTATCTTCGGCTAACCGTGTACCTATGTTCTTATTTACAGCATTCAATAAAGTGTACCCATACCATATCTCGAAAGTGGTAGGCAGAGTATAACCTCAAGACCCTAGGTACACCCTGCCTATCTCGTCAGGAATATGGTTGTTCCACTCATCTAACCCAAGGCCAAGTTCTTAATTTTGAAAAAGAAAAAAAACACAGTTTTCAGTTTCCGGTTCAAGTTGAAACATTGATCCTGAGACTTCATGTGGTTAACGCCAGCACCCAACCTAGTGGTTGGGTGGTCGCAAAGTGGTCATAGAGTTGAAGAGTAAAAAGTAAACAAAGTCAATCTCTTATAATATATAATGTATCATTACATAAATTATTGTAAATATATTGTAAACTAAGAAAAAAAGACAAGCCCGCTGAGTTTCTTGCCGGATCTTCTCAGTGTGCGGCCGCGTTCTGATCCGGTGGTAGATTTATTATTATATAGACCCGTCACAAGTGCCTCTTGTAGGTTTATGTGAAATAAAGATGATTTATTATTAAAGTCTGATTGTAACAGTAGGGTTAAGAAAAAAGAAAAGAAAAAATATTTATTTGCGGAATATGAGAGTTACAAAGATGTTACGAAATTATTTAAGCGTTCCAACATATTCTACCAAGTTGTGGTGTGCAAATGTTCTAATAGGTTTTAATCAAATTACTAATTTTAATTATTTATTTGCAATTTACACACTGTTTTTTGTATCGATTACATGATTATTTATTAATACAAACAATTATTAGAATGCTAATTAATTAATCCCTATCTACCGTAAACTACCACCGTCTCCAAACCTAACCAGACAGGAGAAGAACGGCAAAACAAACTCCCCGGCAGCTAAGTTAAGTAATAACTATAATACCAGTTTTATCTTGGAGTAATAATGCTGCTTAATAATAAGACCGCCTTATTTATGAAACAAGACTAAAGTAGGTACCGTTTTATAAATGTAGATTAAAGTAAGCCAAAGGTTATTTAAACTTTAATACCAGGTTGAACTTTGGAGTACTTAAGTCTTTATTTATTAATAAAATAAACAATCTAAGTTACACATTTTACACTACACAAAACAGGAATAGGTCATAATATTAAGCTAAACCATAATATGATATATCTACATTTATTAATAAGATGGGTAAGGTTTAAAAATCGTTATTAAAACTAACATTTTATTATAATACTATAAATTTCAATCGCCTCTGTGGTCTAGCGGTTAAGTTGTTAGATTTGACTGCCTGAGGTCCCGGGTTCGAATCCCGAGTCGGGCAAAATAAAGAAAATTGGGTTTTTCCAATCTATATCTATCAATCTATATCCAATCTATATATATAATCTAATAAAAAAAAAGTTGCTCGGGATTGGATGTGTGATCAGTTGGCGATAGGCTTGCCACCTATCTTATTATGAGACTTAGTGTCTTCGGCTAGTCGTGGGTGCCCTGGTTGTGCCTTAGCCTACCTCTTCTGGGATATAGTCGTGAAGATATTTTTTTTTATAAATTTCATTGTAAAAGTATAGTACTTATTATTTACGTTTAATACAAGTGAATACAAATACATTCTTTTAGTTTGAAATTCACAAACGCAAAGTAACATATTTCAAAAAGGAATATTTCAATACTCTATTCACGTATCAAACACAATTTGAAGCTTACACAAGTTTTCTGTGTACTTGCTCTGTACTCATAGACAATAAGGCTAGTTTCAAAGCACGTACTTAAGAACGTGTTCGTCCAGCTTCCTGTTTCAGCTCGTTTCCGGGGGCAAAGTGAAATTAGGAACTTATCGACGAAGATATTGAGACAACAGACTCGTAACTATCAGTTATTTAGTTCTAAGTGCTAACTTTGCCTCGTTTAGATAAGTTTAGGGGTCATTAAGAGACATTCGACAAACGGTCCTGTTTACCGATCTCCATTTAGGCTAATCACATACATTCGGATTTTTGTTATTTAATTACGTTTTGACAAATTTAACTACGAATCGCTTATAGCAGAACTACACAAATTCCGTGCAAAAAATTCCTTATGTATGTAGGAGGTCCGTAGACTTTCTGTTTCGATCGAATTCGACAATCGAATTTGTTTTTGAAACAGAACTCCGCACCAAAATTCCTAAAGTATCTTTATGATAGGACCAAGATAAAAAAGTATCTTCACGCTCATATCCCCGAAGGGATAGCAGAGGCCCAACCAGGGCATCCACGACTAGCCGAAGACACTAAGGCCCACAACGTGCATCCCACGCATGCACATTGGGCATATATCCAATCCCGAGCAACATTACTTTCATTATAAAAATTTAAAAAAACCAGATTTTTTTTTCTTACCCAACCCGATTATCGAACTCGAGACCTCATGAAGTCAAACCCAACACCTGGACCGCTTGACCACACAGGCGATACAATTTTAAATTAAAGAAACATGTTTAAAGGGTACAGGAAAAGAGGCTTCATTGACAGTATCTTAATTTTGAGCAATTAAAGATTCGAACATAATCACTGGTACTCGTAATAAAACATCAAAACGTACGATGTTCTTAAATACAACAGCTGATTTCATTGATAATTCAATCCAAATAAAATGATTTAATTTGCAATTTCCGCCAAAAATTAAAATATATACTAAAAAAATAATTTTATTTGGATTTAAGTATGGATTTCCGCAAAGTAACGCCTTCTTCTATCAATTTCAATGATAATTGACCACTCGTATGGAGATTGTTTCCTTTTTTTAAACAGAAAGTCTAGGATGGTATAATATTACGTATGTCTATCTTTTAAGAATAACTTACTGCCAATAATCATTTTAATAGATTTTATCTTTTATTTCTAAGTTCTTAATTTCTTTTCATAAGCTTTTCCTGCTACATATCATATGGTGGAATAGGTTCTTACTGTCAAAGTACAGTAAAATAAATAGCTATTTTTTTTGAATCGGACTGCAAAAAAACATACATTTACCAATCATAATAAGTTTAATACCCATGTCGCTTATAGGCAATAAAACCGTTAATGGAGCTGCCATAGGTTAGGATTTTTTTTGTATGTAAGAATTCATCGAACAAATATACGACTCTCCTGATGGTAAGAGATACTGTGGCATATAGGCACCATAGATATTAATGGTACGCTGTCCTATGGACGTGTTTTTAGGTCTATTGTGAAAGTTGACCGACTAGGCTACCCTCCGCATCGGTATATGACAATATTATAACAGCAGTTCAGAGACAGGATGAAAGATTGTCCATTCTAAACAAAGAACTCTAATCAGGAGAAAAACATTTAAAAAAAATGTTTAAGCAGTCTAGCTAGATCGATCCTTAGCCGGCCGAAATGCTCCCAGCATTCTACCACCAATGGTCTAGTTGGTAAAGACCTATTTAACCAGTTCATGCCCCTTACGAGCAGCCTGGCAAAGAGAGCTTTAGTTTCTACTCAGCGGAACCAGACAAAACTCGAGGTGAAACGGGGGAGGGGAAATGTTTTAAGCTCTTGCGTAAGTTACTTTATGTATCGGCTACTCTTCTATAAAAAAGCGGAACACGGCAGTGGAAAGCACACAGGCTATGATGCTAGAACTAACGTGTCATTGCTCAAGTACCTCAAGGTAATTACATACTAGGCTGTCATATAGCTGCTTCCTAAGAGTCCTCGAGTACTTAGGTCACTTTTCCAACAAAGATGGGGCAATCTTGAGAAGCTAATCATCACCAGGAAGATCCAGGCGGCAAAGCTATGAGGTTCAAGCCAATCTGCTGGTCGGACCAAATGAGCACCAATTTCGTCTGCAAAATTCACAATGCTGCTAAGGACCGGCACCGTTGGAGGATTATCGGTTGGGGATTAAAAAAAGGAAGGATTTACGACTCTCCTTATTGAGGTGTAGAAGGACCAAACCCACCAAGTGTATTAAACTCTTAACTTATTATTTTATATATTACAATTCCTTTTTTAAAAGGCTCATGAGGTGGTGTCTTATAAATTTGATAGTGGTTCCACCAATGGTTTTATAGTTACATCGACGACGTCGTGTAACAAATTAAGCGAGTTCCAGATGGTTGTAAATATGCCTTCCAACAACGGTAATTTTATAGGTAACTTGGTTTTTATCTTCCGATTACTATTAAATTTACGGTCCACACTTCAGACGGATGTAAACCAATGTTTACAACCAGTGTTTACCACCGTTTAGAGCCCCTAAAATTTATATTTTTTTTTATAAAGAACATGTACACGGCTCTCCTGATGGAACACATGACCGTGGCCTATAGACACCATAGATGCTTTAGGCGCGTTGCTGTCCTGCGGCCAGTGTTAGGCCTATTGTTCAAGCCTACCTGCTACGCTACCCACCGAACAGAAACATAGTCTTTATAGCAGCAGGAATAGGTAAGACGGTAGAACTCTATGAGAAAAATTGCTGCTCAGCACCCTATAAAATGTCTATATTATGTATTGTTGTAGTCAGGTATATGGTAATGTTCTATATATTAACCTGTGCTAATTTTTAACGAGTTGCCTGGCGAAGAGTCAGGAGATCTACTCAGCGAAATCGTACTAACAAGAAAAATGTAGCTACATAAAAATGTAAGCATTAACACACAAATCACTAGTCGGATTTAAATACAATTTATATGACCTACCTTTCGAAAACAGAACCATCAAAATCTCGATTTCATAATTATATTGGAAATTGGAATTGGATTTGTCATTTTAGGTCCTACTCCTGATCACCATACTAGCGGATTAATAGCATTTACTTCCAAAAACAATCAATTAATCCGATAAATTAATTTCTTGTTTAAGTGTAACTTATTGTTAAAGTTGTAATTTATTGTTAAAGTGTGTTTAACCTCCGTAGTCTAGCGGTCCGACGTCGGACTTGGCTTATTGAGGTCCTGGGTTTGACTCCGGGTCGGGCAAAAAAAATTGAGAATGCATACTTTCAATTTTATAATAAAAAATAACGTTGCAAGTTGTGAGTCTTATTGTCTTCGGTTAGTCGTGGGTGCTATGGTTGTGACTTTACCTATCTCTTCGAGGATATGGACGTGAAGATACTTGTTTTATTGTTTATTATTAACTACCTAAATGTTAATAATTGTAACTGTAACAAACATACATATTAACTTTCTGCTGAATTGATGATTTCCCCCTTTTTTGAGTCAAAAAGCGTACCTAAGTACTTGGACTTGAAACTTGGCAGTGCATCCCAAAGAGTATATAAATACTACGTCAATAAGAGGCGGGACTTCAATAGATACATAGCAAACCCGAATTTGTATAAAGTTTACTTGAAAAATTATAACCCGTAGGTATAATTTGAAAGTAAGTCTAAAGGCATTCAGATATAAGCCAACTAGTGTCATATGATTTAGGCGAATAAAAAACATAGAAAACTTATTTTTTTTATTTTTTGATATGAAAGTTGCGCTAAACTGGTGCATCCTCATGATGTTGCAGATGCCCGTGGGAACCAGTGCTTACTTATCTTCATAATATGACCAATTTGCGTACGAAAGCTAAAGTGGTTGTTCAAGGCACTGGACTTGGCGTATCTACTTAATAGATCAAAACAAAATATGATTTATCTGAATAAATTCAATGAAATAAATGAATTTGAATCGCTAGGAACAGGTACATAATAAATACAAATTACAAAGTCAGGAAAATTGTTATAATACCACATCGCGACAATTAGTCGCATCAGTGGCATGCCTTCAACTCCATCTATGGCAAGATATTTTAAATAAACTGCAGGAACTTTATTAAGGTTTTTAAAGCACAAATTAGTAGATACATACCTATCTAGTAATTAAAATAGTCAGTATAAGTTTTAAATGGATGAGAAAGAAAATTGCAAGGATTTTTGAATGAATGAAATATATCAAAGCTAGATAGTGCTGAATTCGTGCCAAAAATATTTTTTGTTTCATTTCATTATCGCCATCTAGTGGAAGAATTTAAATGTTCTAATGAAGTAGTAACATTAAATAAACTTTAGAGCACCTTGCTATCGTGATTTCTAATTTATACACTAGGTGGCACTGTTTTCAAAATTAGCAATAAATTTGTCATATCAATTGAAATGAAAATAAATCTATTTAATACACGCTGTCTTTAGACACCTTGTATTTTGCAGGTTGAAGGTATACTAAAAAGGTTTGCTCATAATCTCAACCGGTAAACTGCCACTGACAATGTGGATAATACACATACTAACCGGGAGAAATTGTGGAATAAGTAAGTATATTTTAATTTTAGCACTTTTCTTTTACACAAAATAAGAAATAGTGTAATTATTAATTAAGGTTACCATTTAGCGTATTTACTATTACCATCCCAATAAGCCTATTTAAAAAACATACCTACTTCGATACATAAAAAGTATAATGACAATTTTCTTTAAATACTTATTTGACTTAATTAGATCGCCCGCTAAATTTGGGATGGGAACCGCTAACACTTTACAATGAATAGTGTACATACTTAAACAAAATAAAAAAAAAACATTAATTAAGAGTTTGTAAAAAAATGTCATATAAGCTTTACCCGTGATGTCGTTAGCACAGTAGAATAATTACAATTTTAATACAAACTTTCATCGCCTAATATCATTTAAGCGTTTTTAAAAAGACTCGCAAACTTTCCTCAATTGACCAGTGGCGTATCTAGGCGTAGGCAAAGTGGGCTTTCGCCCTCGGCCTCGCACCTGGAAGGGCCTTGCACCTAGAAGGGCCTCGCACTATCTGATTTAAAATCATTGTTTACTTATAAATTAAATAAAATCCTGAAAAATATTAGCCTTACTCTTCTGTATCTAAAATACAAACAAATTATGTTGACTTTGCCTGTAAGTACAGCTCCCGCAGAAAAAAGTTTCTATAAATTAAAATTATTAAAAACTACCTAAGAAACCGCATGAATCAGGAACGACTGTTAAAGCAAAAGAAAATATGTTGACTATGCCTGTAAATACAGCTTCCACAGAAAGAAGTTTTTCTGAATTAATATTATAAAAAAACTACTAAGAAAACAGCATGAAGCAGGAACGACTGTCTAATTTAGCAATGCTTGCAATCGTAACAGAATAGCTGCAAAAATTAATTACAAATCAGTACTAAAGGATTTTAGTTAAGCAAAATGCTGAAGAACATTATTTTTGTAACAATGTAAAGTAAGATTTTTTTTTAAAATGTCTATGTACCGTTCTAGAGAGTACAAATAAAAACTAAAGCTTTTTTAAATGTATGTTTTAAATACTCTCCTATCCATCTCTCGTAGTGCTTGTTATTTTTTCACTATTAGAAAAATAAGTATGATATCAAATCATGTTTGGTAAGACCCGTGTTCGTCCGGGCTCCTTTGTAGAATAGACCATCTGCCTTCTTTGCCAGGCAGCTCGTAAAAGGCGAGCATAGGCTCACCGTCACTGACACCGTGACATCTGACTAGGTGGTAGAGTTTAGCAGCGACTCGCCCGGATTGGTACCACCGCCTTACCTATTCCTGCCGCCATAACGTCATGACGTGTTCCGGGTCGGAGGGTAAGGTAGCCGGTAAACTTACTTTTACTCGAGGCCTAACATCCCGGCCTCAGGTTGGCAGCGCACCATTAACACCTTTGGTGTCTCTAGGCGGCGTGAATTTCTTAACATCAAGAAATCCGTCTGCTTGTTTGCCTTCCAATATCATTAAAAAAAAGTTTTTGGGTTGCTTTTGTGAACGAACGGAAAAGGGCCTCGCCGATGCGATTTTGCCCACGTTAATATTAGTCCACGCTACGCCACTGCACCTGACAACGATAGATCAATATCAATATTACTTAGATAGAAGTAGACTTAGATAGAGAGAGGGTAGAGTAGTTAGACTTAGATAGAAGTATCAATATTACTTGCAATTTCCCCAGTTCTTCTATCAAAAGAACCTTCTTTATACAAATACTAAATCATAAAGAGTTCGCCAAATCAATAAAGCCGCTCTCGATTTAGCAAACACGTCATGTGGATTCATTTTAGTACTAGCTGTTAGCCGTGAGTTTGCTCGCATGGCAGGTAATATATTTAGATTATAGCTCATTAATAAGGACTTTTCTACAAAATTTCAGCCCCTATTTCACCCCTTATGTGTACAATTTCCAAAATACCGTCCATAGGAAGTACCTATCTACTCAACAAAACCACCCTACACACTAAATTTCATGGCTGTAACTTTAATCGTTTTTGCTCAGTCATGAAGAGTCAGTCAGTCAGGACGTGTTATTTTATAAGTATAGAAAGAAAGAAAGAAAAGAAAGAAAAAATATTTATTTGCGGAATATGAGTGTTACAAAGATGTTACAAAATTATTTTAGCCTTCCTACATATTCTACCAACTTGTGGTGTGCAAATATTTTAAT
>NJDC01003272.1:41879-56960 GCA_002245475.1 Calephelis virginiensis
AGCAATTACATCTAAACATGCAAGTTTTCTTGTAGGTTTCAAAATATGTAGACATAAATTATTATTTTCTAAAATGCTTTTTAAAGTTTTATAAGTATTTGTAGATTGTACATACATACATACATATCTTCACGCCAAGTCCCTTACGGAGTAGGCAGAGAGTATCGAGTGCCAGACCTCACGATCCTGACAAACCTGTCTTGCTTCCTTGTAGATTGTAAAAGATAAATAAGATAAAAAAGATTGGTACAGATGTAAAAAAGATAGATAAAGATTTGTATTCTACAATGCGGTATGGTACATATTAGTATGAATGTATGGTTTTGATCTTCTTTCTTTTAGTTTCTTCCAAACAAGAAATACTGTATAAAACGTACATGGACAACAATATGCATACAATATGCTTTTTTATGTTATAGGAAGGCAAACAAGCTGACGGATTTCCTGATGGTAAGAAATTTACGCCACCTAGAGACACCAAAGGTAGTAATGGTGCGTTGCCAACCTGAGGCTGGGATGTTAGGCCTCGAGCAAAAGTAAGTTTACCGGCTACCTTACCCTCCGAACCGGAACACGTTAACGGCAAGTTGACATTATGGCAGCAGGAATAGGTAAGGCGGTCGTACCAATCCGGGCGAGTCGCTGCGAAACTCTACCACCTAGTAAGTAGTATGTCACGGTGTTAGTGATGGTAAGTCTATGCTCGCCTTTTACGAGCTGCCTGGCAAGGAAGGCAGATGGTCTATTCTACAAAGGAGCCCGGACCAACACGGGGAGAAGCTTTTAAAACAAGTATTACAGATACGGGAAACAAATATTTTTGGAATAATAATATATAGGTATGCAAAAGATATCACTTACAAACAATTTCTAAAGTAAAGATACTAGTATTGTAAGAAAACATGGATAACATATTGTTGTGTTTAAATTTATTTTATTGAAAAATAATTATAAATGTTCACGCCCATTTCTCTGAAAAGGTAGGCAAAGAAATAAAATATGTCATTTTATGCAAACCCATTGTTGAAAACAGTACTAGCGAATTTTTAAAATTTAGGTTGTTACCTGATAATTTAATTTTTATTACCTTGTAAATTATTTTTTGGAATTTAATTTGAACTAGTGGTCGCCCATTGATCGAAATTCGACCATAATAAATTGTAATTATAAGTTATTTAATATAAATTAATAAAATATAATGTTTAAATATTTTTAACGTTCTAATAGAACGCCATCTTCAATTATCAAGTTCAACTACTTAGTTTCCAAACACTGTGAACATAGTTTGTGCGCCATTTGTCATATTTTATCGTTATCACTAAATTTGTATGTGTGTGTCAAATGTATGGTAGTATACGTTATGTTTTATTTATTGATTTAATTCACTTTATAAGCATTATTATTGAATAATATTAGCGTTCTGCACATCCTGCACATAAACTATAAGTGTGCCAAATGTTATTCTCCTGCGTCCACGCAATTTTCGTAAAAAGGGGTCCAAAGTTTTTGCTTCCAGTATTAATATTTTGCTAGTACTGTGTTGTGTCCTAATATGACGTATCCGACTCCAATTTCCAATTCGCATAGAATCAAGATTCAAGAGTAGGTTACTACTGAACTATTTTTTAATAAAAAAAAATAACGTTTTTCCCACGGGAAAAGGGGTTCATTTATATATAATGCCATAACATCACGCCTCAACGGATGGACCAGTTGTGCACTTAGCACAACTGGTCCATCTGTTTTAGCAGTCTTGTTTATTGTCAGGAGAAGCGTTTCATGAATAGGATAAATTCTTCTTCTTTCGATCTTGTTTATTGCAGGGAAAACTGGAAAAACGTTATTTTTCTTTAGTGAGTAAGTGATACGAAGTTGTCCCGGTCAGCAAGTTAGAAATGTTGTTGCTCCAAAGTAATAATGGAAGAATTAAAAGTGTCACCATCTATCAATTTTAACTCAGACTGAAATACCAAAATCATGTCTAATTTTATTTTCAGTGATTTTTTTTTCCTAAATGCATAGATAATTATTAACCGAGGGAAGTAATATTAACCAAAGAGAATACGATGCTTACTTTACACAATTATTAGGACTCGGGAGTTTTGGCACCATCGAGAGAAAAGATGGTCGCAATTTTTTTTTAAAAAACCTTGCTCTGGTAACCAAATTTACTGTTCCAAAATTAAACAACGACTGCGGACTACCGCCAATTATATAATGCTAATTGTTGCCCGCGTGGTCCCACATGAACATTGTTTCGAAATAAAAACTATCCTTTGTGTTAATCTAAGTTACCGTCTATGAGTGTACCAAATTTAATGAAAATAGGTTCAGCTATCTAGCGTGAAGGAGTAACAAACAAACAGATAAACTTTCACATTTATAATATTAATAGGGTTTATATAATCTTAGCAGTCAAAATCGAAACTTTTTTTACTAATCAACATTACATTTAAGCGGATATTCAGATTATTATATTAACAATATCAGTAGCAGCAATTACTTTATGCCAAAAATAACTTTATTAATTACACACGTAATAAATAATAACAAACCGATAAACAATTTAGACAACGTTATATAATTTGGTATAATAAGTAATATCGCCTCTGTGGTCTAGCGGTTCAGGTGTTGGACTTGAGTGCTTGAGGTTCCGGGCTCGAATCCCGGGTCAACAAAAAGAAAATTTGGTTTTTCCAATTTTCTAATAAAAAAAATGTTGCTTGGGATTGGATATGTGCCGGGTTGGCGATAGGTTTGCCACTTATCACACTGTGGGACTTATAGTCTTCGGTTAGTCGTGGGTGCCCTGGTTGTGCTTCTATCTACCCCTACAGGGATATGGGCGTGATGATACATTTTTTAAGTAATACACTCAATATGTTGTGGTCTGCAAAAGTTATGTTGTGGTCTAATACTGACGTATCGAAAAGACTGGTGAACGGCGCTATCGGCTACATCACTGAAATTGCTTGACCTCAGTTTCATCGAACCCAAATGTACGAAACAGAGGTAACGTCAATTCAAATCGACTTTAGAAGTGATGGCATACACCTTATTTACCCCTAAGTCAATTTCCGCCAAACTTTCTGCTGTCTGTCCCTATGTACCTATACTTAATTTTTTAAAATTATGCAACAGATTTTGGTGCAGCTTTTTACTAGATAGAGTGACTCAAGTGGAAGGTTAACGTGTATAATAACATAGAAGTTTGTCTACTATCGAGAGAAACTGCTAGTGTCGGTATAGATCCATTTTTTTGTAACAACTTGGCACATATATTCCGTAAACGAACAATTAAATGACAAAACGAATATGATACAAAACATATTGACAACGTTGTTAGTTGATGGTACTTGATGGTTTGTATAGATGTTAGAGGTAAGTAGCATACACTCATAAGGTTTTTTGACTTAAAAAATGTCTACAAAATAGCAATAAACCAAGACGCCAGAATGGCGCTTCGGTAGCGGAAGGTATGGTCTGAATTTAGCTATTTTGTATTTTTACTCATTTATTTTTTACGAGGCTTTTTTAAATAAATAACAGTTTATTACATTGTCATTACATTGTGTTGTCAACAAAAATAATAAAATGCTATGACATGACTTGTATTTCTTACTGTTGGGAGATTGAACTTCCATTGTCATATAAAATGCACTTACAAAATTTTACTCATGTGAACTATATAATAGACAACAGGAATAATTAACCAATCTTGGCAAGTAGCAATCCTGCACAGCATTTATATCAACTAACTAATGGCTATCTGCACAAATGAAATAATCTTGTAACTTTAACAAATTACCATATTACTGCTAGTAAACAATGGCATCATCACATTCCTAATCTTTGCCTCTGCGACACCTCCATTTGGTCTTCATACAGATATTCAATATACAAAACTCACACATAATTTTTCCAAGTCACACCTAAGCATATAATCAACATAAATATGCAACTAATGCAGTTTGAAATAAAATGAAGAGGTAGCTTAAGCAATTTCTTTTTCAATTAGTTTAACAGTTTCTGCATTTGGTTGGACACCTCCATTTGGTCTTCATACAGATATTCAATACACAAAACTCACACATAATTTTTCCAAGTCACACCTAAGCATATAATCAAATTAAATATGCAACATTTATGCATTAATGATTGCCAACAACAAGGAGTAAAATTAGCGAATTTAGTGGCATTTTGTACAATTTTCTATAGTTAAAGTGCACAAGTGAAGTATTCAGGAAGAATTTAGTGTATTGTGTCTTTCCTCGTTGCCATGAAATCTCCCTAAATGAGCTTGAGTGAGGAGGCCACTGCTTTACGATCTTTAATGACTTTTATGGCGACTTATGACTTATATTAAATAATTCAAGCCTGATTTTTAAAAAATCAGGTATCTGATGCAAACTTACATTTAACTAATTAGGTATATAGCAGACGCTGGCATACGCTGTCAAAAAATAAAAATTGCAAAAATAATATTAGCGATTTCGCTCAGATAACAAACAAAGGACATTTCATTACGAAATAGTAGATGAACTGAAATAAATATCCCCTGGACAAGTTACACAAATTGAATCTAGCCGCAAAGCAAGCAAATTATGTAATTATTATGTATGTGTTATGGATGTTAGTCAACGATACTAATACATAGAAATACTTAAAATATAGATACCAGAATAAATTTAATAAACACCTAAAAGGCTTTAATATCTAGGTAAAAAATTAAAATAGGTAATTCGATACGATTTGTTTTCCCCAATGTTTTTTTGTTCGAGAATTGAGACGTACAACAGCTAAGCCTATATTGCCTGCATTTCTGTTTTTCGCCGCATTTATTATCCGATTGATTAACGAATGAAATGAAATTTATTGTCTAGGAATATATTTCCGTTAAATAACAAATTAAGCGTATTTAAAAAGAGAGTGAATACTAAAAAGGAATTTTAGTTTAGTATCCAGGCTTCGGTCTAATCTACAATTTGTGAGGTTAGGATCATCGGGCTAAGCCATTAGCAATAAACCTACCTACTGTTCTACCATTTAAATTATGAGCTTCAGCTTTTCTTTTTTTATTATTTTTACCTACACTTTATACTTTTATGTTTGAATTGACTGGCCTAATCTAAATTTAAGTGAAATGATAAATTATGTGTAATAGCAACTATATAGATATCCTTAAAGTACATTCGGATTCCGAAGCTTGACGAATATAGCCGAAGCGCATTATTTAATTAGTACTACTGTACATATTTGCATTCATGTTTTGATATGTATTTCCTAAATAAGACATATCTGTGCAACAGACATATTTGGGAAATGAAGTGATATTTTCAGTAACCAACAAATGATAGTTAATTGCCTCTATGGTCTAGTGGCCCTGTGTTAGCGTTAGTTTGAGGTCTCGATTTTAATTCTCAGGCAACTCAAATGTGTTGTTGCCATTTATAAAAAAAAAATTGGCGCCCTGTCTTGAATGAGAGCCCGGCTGATAATTGGTTTGCCACAGACCGCATAGTGCAATTATTTATCTTCTGCTAATCATGGGTGCCTATGTTGTAAAGGTTGTTGCAGAGGTGCCTCTGCCCGATTATTCCCGCATATCACCCTTTAATTTGTCCCCCCCGGTGACAATCGAGAATTCAGAAAACAAAATTCCCATATGTCACCCCCTGGTCACTCTAGTCTAAAAACCAACATGAAAGCTAATATCCTTACATGCATGGAAATGAACATTTGTTTTTGAACTATAGATAGAAAAAGATAACTATTTGGAGTTACATATATACGAAAGTTACATTTTTTGGCAAAAAATGAATCAACAATCAATTTTGACTTTTATATTTTCAAAAGCAACAGTTTTTAAACATAAATCTACATTCAACACAATCAAAAGTAAGTATGTACTAATCATAACTATTATTTGTAATATCACAGATTTCTTTTCGAAGTAATTTTTTTATTAACTAGCTCATAATCACAGAATACTTACTTTAACTTTAATTTATTATAATTGACTAGACTACAATATTCATTTATTGGGCTAAATAGTAGATTGACCTATTGATGAGGCCATTCTATGATGATTAGGTATATTCAAATAGAACAAAGGGTTTCTTTATACTATGTTCTACATTTTAAATAGAATGCAATAGAAACAATAAAGGATGTGTATTTTAATATTCGGTAATAAATGTTTACTACTAATGTGTAATAAATTGTTATTTTTTATAACGGAAAGGTAAGTTAAATTATTTAAGTTATTAAAAAAAATCTAAAATATTTTCTTTCAAACCTTATGTAAATTTAATTAAGAATCTTTAAAGATATGAAATAAATATTAATGCTACTAGCGGAAAAAAAATTCATGAATCAATTCCCGATTCTCATTGGCGACATGTGGGAATTTTTTTGAAAAAAAATCCCGCATATCGCCGGCGGGGATAAACTAGGGGGTGACATGCGGGAACGACCGCCTCTGGCTTCATCTTCCGAATACAGTCGTGAAGATACTATTTATTTTTAAAAGTTGTTTCAACACGATCAAAAAAGTTATTTTGCATCTTAATTTAATCACTATCTTTGGCACAGATGTGTAAGAAATATTTTCATTAAAAATGTTTTGATATAGAAAGTGTTAAACACTTGGAAGTAATTGTATCCATTTAAATTATGTTTACGACGGGTAACTGAACATTTCACATGTAAAACTGGACTCGGGAGGTCAATGCCTCTGTTGTTTGTTAGTTGTAATGACGGGCTCGTTTGCAATCTTTTTAGTTAACCTACTAACCAAGAAACACAGATTGGCATACAAACTATGATTTATAAACTTTCACATGAAGATTAACATTAAGTGTATAAGCGTTTAATAAGCAAATGTTTAAAAAGACGTGTTGTGTGTTATACCTACGTAGATAGCTTAAACATATTTGTCATTATTTTTTCCTTGGTTTGAGTTCCTTGTATAGCATGTATCGGTTCAGAGGGCTGGATAAACAGTAGACATTAATAGGTCTAAAATCTTGGCCACAAGACAGCGAGGCGTCTATTATGTCTATATATGTTAGGTTATGGAACTCGCTTCCTAGTGGGATTGAAAACAATTAAGGGAACCTTTTCATAGAGATTAATTAGCTTTGTTTGTGTAGGTAGTTATATATAAGTATGTATTATGTTTAGTATTGAATTGTATTAAGTATGTAGTTATTTTTTAGCATGGTTTTGTACCCTAGGTCTACATATTCCAGTTGTTGTTTTCCTTTAACGGGTTGGCTGGAAGAAATTTCATGCATTAGAGATAAGCTTTGTACCTAAGCCTAACAACGCTCACACTCCAGAGTAACCAAGATACTGCAATCACGCTTACATCCTCTGACACCCACAACATACGACACACATCACAAGAGATACGAGCAGACACACACACAGCTCAAAACACACAAAATCTCGTCACACTTTCATCTCACTGATTCACCCGAACCAGAATACTTGGCATATCCCCGTGTTGGTCCGGGTTCCTTTGCAGAATAGACCATCTGCCTTCCTGCCAGGCAGCTCGTAAGAGGCGAGCATAGGCTTACCGTCACTAAAACCGTGACATACTACTTACTAGGTGGTAGAGTTTCGCAGTGACTCGCCCGGATTGGTACCACCGCCTTATCTATTCCTGCCGCCATATCGTCATGACGTGTTCCGGTTTGGAGAGTAAGGTAGCCGGTAAACGTACTTTTGCTCAAGGCATAACATCCCGACCTCAGGTTGGCAACGCACCATTACCACCTTTAGTGTCTCTAGGCGGCGTGAATTTCTTACCATCAGGAAATCAGTCTGCTTGTTTGCCTTCCAATATCATAAAAAAAATACGCTCGTATTTGGTTCTGATAACCGACTTCAAGTCGAGCTTAAGGAAACACCTTAAACCATAATAACAATAATAATGTCTGTGGTGTCTGTAAGCCATGATTCTTTCTTAATATCAGGACAGGATGTTAGTAGTCTTACCACTGTGTAACAAAATGATGGCTCCAATTTTATCAGTGACGTTGATACAAGTAAAATGGAAGCTTAAGAAGATAGAATAACGAGCATGGTTTAGCTGAGCGTCTATACAATAAGACAGAAAAACGAAATATATATTTAAAGTTAATAAATGTGTGGTTAAGTTGTGTGTTGGTTTGTTTGGTTAGATGAATAAAAGTCCAACTTACGGTTTCTTTGGTATAATGTCCAAGCACACAAATAACACAGGATGGAAGGTACAACAAGAGAAAGCACTTAGCTTAGGCAAGCAAGCAGTCTAAGTGTATAAGCACTAATAACTAATAAGCACTGAAAGCATTAAAGTACAAATACATAGCTTAAGCACAAGCGATCGCGAGTGGCGGCGATCGAGCGGGAGAAAATACGTATCACTGGTTCGAGCTCTCGAGTCGACAAATGGTTGGTAACTTGGGTTCAAGTTGATGACCATTTAGTTGACAATCAAAAAAATCTATCCAATGCCATAAAGAAGGCTTAATAAAAATAAAATTACCTGGAATTTGATTTTATTAATCTTTTTGTATGGCATCGGATACATTTTTCCCGATATTAAGAAATAGATAAGTAGATAGGTAAGTAGGTACACATAACGCGAATGGCATGCGTCGGCCGACGGCCGATCGAATAATGTCAAATTGTAAACTTTAACGAAAAGATCATCTTGGAGTATCGCCAGCGGAACATAAGTACCTAAATCGCATAATCCTAATAAAAAATATATTTTTCCGGTCTGAAGGATAGGATAAATTTACTAACGCAAAAGGCTCAACGTCACAGCCTCAAGTATTTTTTACCACCACCTGGTAATCCTTCTGCTAGTTTATCTTTCGACCTCACGCGTATACGAAAAAAAAGTACTTCCATAATGCCTCGTAAGAAATGTAGAAATCAACCTATTAGTTACAGATTATATAAATAATTAAAGATAGACTGACTGAAGTCCTGTAGCTTAGATGTTATTGTTAATTAACGAAATATAACGACGAATGCCTGGTACCTAACTGACCTACAGTAGCTCTATCTATTAACTCAGATAGGTAGTCCTTCATGGACTATACATATATACATCATGATTTTTGAGATGACGGACGTAATCGAACTAGTTAGAATTCACGTTTACATATCAAATTAAATCATTTTAAAATAATACAGTGATAAATCGCACAGAAAATTGTAACTAAAATTTTGTAAAAAGTTTCGCAACTTTTGGTCACCCTTGCTGATAGATAACGTTTTAATGAAATACGATTTGATTTGATAAATACCATAAAAATGTTTTGTTGGAGATAACACTTGTACTTATCCACTGTATACTTTATTTAACACTTTCTGTTACTTTCTAGCCAAAAAACGTGTATATACAATGGAATTCCACCAAGTGCCGACGATAGCAAGTGTAAATTCTACATAAAATGTGGTGACTAGGAATTCAAGAGTGAATAGGGATGAATCCGGGAAAAGTTTTTGAAGATCGTTAATTATTACAAATTTGTAGCAATTAATATGATTTTTTTAGTATGCTTAATACTCAATTTGTTAAACTACTAAATGGTAACACTGAATAAACATTAAGTTAGTTGCAAATGATTAAAAAAAATGTTTGAATAACAACATCTTGAGGTACGAAAATTTATAGCGTTATGAACTTAACTGGCAGAAAGTTATCTTATGGTAAAAGATAGCGATCGTGTATTCATTGTGTAGTTTAGTACTTAGGCCATCATTTATCGTCAAAACAAGTGTCAGTTATTAAAGGTTTTAATATTTTTTGATAAATTAGTAAAATATGAAAAAAAATTGCTGTTTTTGACTGCTGTTGATGGCTCAGGTGCGAATAGCAATCAAAAAGAGGTTAGAAGTGACGAGAATAAGTGGAATAGGGACAACTAATGTATAAATAGGTACAGCTTTCTAGGGTTGTCAATTAGCAGTTAAAATGATGTAAATTAACTTTTGTTTAATAAATCTCATTATGTTCTAGTTTTTGTAAACATCAAACATAATTTATAAACAACAAAAAGGAAAACATGTGTGTATTTTTTACTATCTCCAACTTAATACAATTTTCAAATACAAAAAATACATATTCAAAATCAAAACATAGTACAAAACAAATTCGCTCCTCTGTCCCTTTGTATGTTCCAATCTTTAAAACTACGCAATGGATTTTGATGCTATTTTTTTTTAATTGATAAAGAGATTGAAGAGAAAGGTTTAAATGTTTATTTTAAACCCGTGCAAAGCCAGGGCAGGCCGCTAGTCCTTTATAAAGTTTATAAGATATTAGGTCTTAATGTTTTAACTGCATGATTATCACATAATAATTGCTTTATCTTTATTAGAACCCTAGCATTTACAACTTAAAGAGTCTTTAAACTCTTTTAAGAGTGGTATGATCATTGGTGGGCAATGTTACTTTTTTTAATTTATTTGTTAAGTATATACTAATAACTTGACAAAAGATAAAATTTAATTAATTTGTAGAAAGCAAAATATTTATATATAAAATATTATGCGGCGGGCTCAATGTGGTTGTAGACATATGTAACGACTAAAATAAGGAGAATAAATATTCAATTGTTGGCTGTATACTACTCATTTTTACTGATCACTTCTGTACAATAACATTATTTTATTTGAAACTATTTTACTAAACAGTGATTAGTGTTAAACTTAAGTACTTTTTATTTACTGAAAAAAAAATTGGAAACATAAAAAACATTTTTTTAAATATTTAAAACTATTCGGTCCAGGATTTGTTTAGGCAACCCACTTTTAATATGATCGCTAATATACTTACTTGACTATAAAATATGTTTTGTTCAATAATTAGCTCGGTGTAAGTCGATGTAGGTTCGGATCTTTTACTATATGGATAAAAGTTATGGCATTTTTAACGAATGGGATCAGTCTATTTACAATAATTTAACTAAAATAATATAATATTAAATTAAAAATTTAAAAAACCCTCGATACAAGAACTTAATTTCACTTTAAAAAATAAAAAAAATCGGTTAATCTCTCCACTGAAAGTGGAACAACTTTTAAACGGCTCAACCGATTTTCATCAAGCATGTCTAAGAACACTCACACATAAGTTACCTTTAATAAAAAAAATTTAAATCACTGCATCCGTTCGGGAGTTATGATGCCACAGACAGACAGACACGTCAAACTAATAACCTCTTTTTACTTCGGGGGTTAATAACTGATATTTACAAAATTTGTGCGAAAACTAAAGTAAAGACGGCTTGGCTCTCAACGTTGACGGCTAGCACATTGTCTTGATAGGTAATACGAGTACAAAGAACTAAGAAGAACCTATCGGCGAAGGTCGAGATTTTACATCGCGGCCGCAGGTTACACGTGTATGTATTTAAAAACTCCCATTGATAGCGTGCCTATTATTATCACAATATCTTACGGGATATTTAAATAAAAAAAATATACATATTTGGCCTCGGAATCAAATACTGAGTACTCACCTACAACAGGTGATTCGTCTTAAGAAATACTCTCTACTATTTTATCAATTTAGTAGTATATGTCAGTTTATTCAATTATTTGTACTAGTGGTAGCCCGTTGGTCGAAATTCGACCACAATAAATTTTAATATCTTGTTGATAAGAACGCCATCTTCATTTCTCAAGACCAAATAGGTACTTTGTTTTCAAACTATATGAATAGTTGCGGCATCTGTGATCTTTCATCGTTATCATCAATATATTTGTTTATGTTTGTCAAATACATGGTATTGTGGGTAAATATGGGATTTAATGTACTTTGTAAGCTTTGTTATTGAAAAATATTAGTGTTTTATATTGTTATATTGAAATTGTATGGTTATATTGAAAAATATAACTGTGCCAAATTTTATGCTCCTGCGTACGCGTAATTTTAAAGGGATAGGCGTAAAAAGGGGTCCAAAGTTTTGCCATCACGTATATATATACATATATATAATATGTTGGTTAATTAAATTATTTGTATAAAATTATAAAATAAGAACCAACAGACGTAAGAAACACATTAAGTTTTGACGTTATTACATATACGAGTAGGCATTATTATCGCACATTTATTATATTGCTATTTATGATAGATTAATGTATAAATTGGTAATTTAGTTGTTCTTGTTCCTTAAGTTAAAACAATTAGACGTACAATATAACGTTGTTAATTTTTTTTGCTAGCAACATAGACAAGTCGCTAGATATGTACCTAACACATTTTTGATTTAAACCACTGGGACGTGCAATACGTTTTTGTTTGTGGAAGAAGTAGGTACGCAATGTGATAGTGTTTCTTCAACGTTTCATCTGAATAAGGATACGTAAAGGTAAGCTTTGTATGTAGTCTTATTATCCTATTAATATTATCAATGCGAAAGTTTGTATGTTTGTTTGTTTGTTATTTCTTCAAACTGCTAAACTGATTTTCATCAAATTTCGCACACACATAGAGGGGTATCCTATATTAACACATAAGATAGTTTTTATCGCGAATAAATATTCCTGTGGGACTTATTATATTATAAATATTAATATTATAAATGCGAAAGTTTGTGTGTTTGTCTGTTACTTCATAACGCAAAAAACAGCTGAACCGATTTTCATGATATTTGGCTCACACTTAGATTAACTTGGATTAACACATAGGACAGTTTTTATACTGAAAAAAGTTCCTGTGGAACCATTAACCGCGCGGGTAACACCGCGGGCAACAGCTAGTATAAGATAAAAGGTTGCTTCATAACTTAAAGCATTACTGATGGGTGTGTATTTGCCTGGTAGCATTTAAAATAATATGAGTTATTTTAAACGATTCATAGCTTATTTGTTACCTGTGGTAATTCTGCTAAACACTAACTCCTGCTTTCGGTGAATGCTATCTTTTTAAAGAGATATAATTTGAGACATGTCTGATTAGTCCGGACATATCAATTTGTGACGTTTTTATTCTACGTTTTCCGAGGTGTGGAATGAAAGTATTGTCTCTTTCTGTTACTTTCGCTGAAAAAAGATAGCGAGAACTAATAACTTATTGTAAGAACAAGAGAAAAGAAAATTACCATCTTAGCGTCGTTTTAGATGCCAACATAAAGATAAGCTACTCCTTATTAGTGTATATTTAGTATATTTCTAAAAATTGTATAAGATTCAATGGAAGCAAACTGTGAAATCCCGATTAATATAATGCAGAAAGCTGTTCTCAGGTACATAATTTCAGAGCGAAGATTCTTTTAGCGAAATGTCTAAAGGAGGAAGCTTTTATGTTGATAATTAATAAAGAGAATTTGCAATTAAAAAAAATGGGATTTTATTAACACGCGGGTTTTGTATTTATTTTGAAGAACTTTTTAATTAGTAGTCTTTCAGAGTGAGTTTTGCTTTGCCAGCCAAAAATTGTAATATGTTTAAAAAAAGGTTATCAATATTTGTACGTAAATCTCAGGTACACTTCGAACTCTACCGTTTGAAAACACCGATATATTCGCGTTTTTAAGTCTAAGCTTCGACAACGATATAGTGTAGACATTTTTGACAATTTTCGTCGTGGTGTAAAGCTAGTGTGGGGACAAATTGATTTAAACCGAAACCGGTTTGTTTAAACTTAAAGTTTATCGTAATTTCAACGAATGCAATGTCATCATAACCCAAGCCCAAGAGGTATGAAGAGGCACAACCGAGGCACCCACGACTAGCCGAAGGCACTAAGTCCCACAATGTGATAGGTGGCAAGCCGTTCGCCACCCGCGCACATATTCAATCACGGGTAACATTATCTTTGTAACATATTTTAATATGTTACAAATATTTAACATATCATAACGGGTAACATATTTTAACATTAACTTTATTTTAACATTAATTAATCAAACCAGGGACTCAAGAAGTCAAGTCCGACGCCGGACTGCTAGACCGAAAAGTCGGTAACTCATCCAAATATTTTTACCAAATGTTTGGATTTTAACCTAAATACCTACCTACCTACCTAGTTAACAACCCTTACATCGTCGACTACCGATTATATTAATATACGATGCTTAGCACAATATTAGCTTTGATACGAAGTCCCAGGTTTAAGCTTCGCTTATATCGCTCGCATGTTATAGAACTAAAGTTGTATTAATAGACAACTTGGTTATTGAACTTATCATTTCATTCTATTATATAGTATTTAAAATATTACATAGTATTTATAGTAATTAAAAAAATATCCCAATTTTTTCAATAGATGGCGTTTGAGTCTTTTAAGGTTAACGAAACCAGTTTCCAGCATAAATGTCGCATTTCTTTTAATAGATGGCGTTCGAAGCAATAATGAAAAAAAATCATCTCAAATCATCTCAATCATCTAATCAAAAATCATCTAATAATTCTATAATCTTGATTTTGCAATTTCATCCACAAACGAACTAACTCTGAATTATTATCTATATTAATAATACGCGGTAGTATTACACACGAAATATTTTAATCATTATTCACGTCAATTGTAGCACATTGAAATACTTATAAGGTGTCTTCATACACAACATAATACTAGTGACGAATTCGAATTACTATGAAGAACAATCTCGCCAAGGTTTATGACACTTAAAGCATGCGTAGTTAACGATACAATTCGAAACACATTGTTCGTAGTTAAAAAAACTTAATAGAAATTCTCAAGTTTATCTTACATTTACAATTCAAAATGGTTTTTAAAAAACTTTTTCAAAAAACTAGTAGATACAAAATGCATTTATGAGTTAGTACAATTGGATTTTAAAATTGCTAGGAATAGATTTGATATTATACAAACTTGAATTCTTTTTAAGCTTTATGGAGGTATTCATAACATTTACCTTTTACAAAATATAAATAAAAAAAGAGTAAGTATTATCCAAAAAAATAATACCCGAAAATAAAATTATTGTTTATACATGCATACATACATACATATCTTCACGCCAAGTCCCTTACGGGGTAGGCAGAGAGTATCGAGTGCCAGACCTCACGATCCTGACAAACCTGTCTTGCTTCCTTCAC
>NJDC01003272.1:70481-86673 GCA_002245475.1 Calephelis virginiensis
CGTAGTCTGGGTACTTTTCCTAATTAAAGGTGTTAGCAAAAAGTATATAAATACTACGTAATAAGAGGTGGGACTTCCATAGATACATAGCAAACCCGAACTTTATATTAAGTTTACTTGAAAAAGTATAACCCGTATAATTTGAAAGTAGGTCTAAAGGCATTCAGATATAAGGCAACTAGTGCCATATGATTTGGGCGAATAAAAAACATAGCCAACTTATTTTATAACCCGTATAATTTGAAAGTAAGTCTAAAGGCATTCAGATATAAGGCAACTAGTGTCATATGATTTGAGGGAATAAAAAACATAGCAAACTTATTTTATAACCCGTATAATTTAAAAGTAAGTCTAAAGGCATTCAGATATAAGGCAACTAGTGTGATATGATTTGAGGGAATAAAAAACATAGCAAACTTATTTTTTATATGAAAGTTGCGCCAAACTGGGTGTTAGAGTGATATGCAGTAGCTCGCCCGAATTCATATCACCTTCTTACCTATTACTACCGCCATAGCAATTGTCGCATTTCGTGCAGGGTAGGGTTTCGCAGGTAGGGTAACCGATAGACATAGACATGCACATTAAAGCCCGGTTTCTATAATCAACGATCCGTAATCCTTTAGTATAAACATTGGTAGTTTACATAAAAACTGACGAACCGTTGCTCATAGTTACACAAAATGTAAATTAATAACAAATGACCTTAGTTAAATTTCTTACTATTCGTATTAAGTACCTTTTGTGAGCAAAAATACTATTTTTTTTAATAAAGGATGCCCTGTGGCATTAGTCTAAAATCTCGGCAGTAAGATAGTGATTCACCAGAAATATTTATGTTTCTTTAACCAAAGGCTATCTCTTACCATGTCTGTCAGTTTGCTCCCTCTCTTATGACACAAAAAAAATAATAAGCTTCAATACATGTATCTTCACGCCCATGTACCCGAAGAGATTGGCAGAAGCGAGATCCCGAGGAACGTTATATTTATTAGAAAATTAAAAATATAATTTTTCTAGTTTTTTAGTTGCCCGACCTGGGAATAGAACCCGAGACCTCAAGAAATCAAGTCCGACACCGGACCGCTAGACCACAGCCTCTATATAATCCGCCATAAATGTAAGGAGTCCCATTAAGAAATTCCAAACAAATCTAAGGACATAATATCGCATACGCCAGTGTCCGTACGAAATTTGCGTGGATTTTCTATTTTCAAAAAAATCTAAATGAATTCCGTAACGGGTTTCGGAATGTATGAGACGGGCCTAAAATGGGTAAAAATGGGTATAACATTTATTTGTTTTTTACATCGACATTTAATAATAAGTGTTTTACGAGTTACGCTCCGTTATAAAGTTGTTTAAATTCAGAGAAAAGGTATTAAGGTCCATGAGTTTATGTATGAGAATTCCACATATCTGAACACATTTAACGTATGGTCTGTGTGAATTAATTACTAAACGAATACCTTATTGAGTACAAATAAAATACGTTTAGAACATTAAAACTCATGTTTCATTTGGCAAGTACTTACCTATGTTAATTCAATCATTTTAAATTTCGCGAAGGCATTTAGGAGTATTTTAATAAGTCATAATTTAGTATGATGCTACATTTCTTAGATTTATGATATGTACCTATGTACGAGTATATCCTACTTTATATTAAAAATGTGAAAGTTTGTAAGGATGTGTATATATTTGTTACTCTTTCACGTTCGAATGGCTGAACGGATTTGTCTGAAATTTGGAACACAGATAGATTGTGACCTGGATTAACTTTTAGGCTATTTTTAATCTCGATCGCACAACGGGTTCCTATATATATTGGGTTTGATGAAAAAAAACAAACATTTTTTTTTTCATCAAAACCATACGTGTGAGGTGTAGATCTTCAAAATGATTTATATTGAGATTTCTATTTTTTGTTAAACTAAATAGTTTTGCACGAAAGACACTTGTAAAAGTGGTAAAATGTGTCTCACTTTATAACTTCCTAAATAAGAGATTGATTAAATTAAAATTGTATATTACTATCTGTACTTCCACCGAAATTTGGTTTGAAGGAGACCTGGTTAGTAGTTTTTTTAACCCAACATAAATTGTAAACCGAAATTACGGTCTATAAAAAAATAACTAAATGCCATTATGAAATGTCATAACACTGTTCGCCATTGTTGTGTTTTGGTGTGACGAATATTTAGACGGTAAAACTTACAAATCCCACCCTCAGTTGGCAACGGTACCATTAACCAGATCTGGCTTGTATTTTTACCAGAAAAACCCTATAAAATATAATTTTATACTGTGTAAGAGTTTAGTATTTCTTCTTAAGAGCCAGCATCAATCATTGTGATGAAAATTTTTGGGGAAAATAAACAGAGACAAATGACGCAAAAATGTGATTAATACGAAACACGATGTTTTTGGCGAATGCAGCCTACTTTTTAATAAGTTTGTTGAATCTACAATTTAGGTTAACAATTTAAGTGTTAAGAATTCAAATGTTAAAAATTCAAAAATGCTTTGCATACGTAGTTATTTACTAATCATTCCTCATTTTTTTTGGGTTGGCTGGAAGACATTTCCGTAATTAGAGATAAGCTGGCCTTTTGTACATTTTTATTTATCTAATGTTTTGTAAATGTTTGCTTTTTGGGTGCAACAAAGTATTAAATAAATAAAATAAAATAAAAAAAGTCATATTGCATACATCTTTAAGTCTTATCGCCTAGTCTAGCGGTCCAGTGTTGATTTTGACTACATGAGGGTCTAGGTTCGATTTCCAGACTGGGTAAATCAAAATGTGTGTTTTCAATTAGTTAATCAGTTAAAAAGTTGTCCAGGGTTATAGGTACCAATACTATAAATCGATCAAGACGACTGAGAATTTTTAGTAAAAGACATAAAAGTTCCTCAAAACAACTAAAAAACATAGAACATCCACGCAAATTTCGTACGGACACTGGCGTATGCGATATGTCCTCAGAATTGTTCGGAATAATTAATTAATTGCATAAATTATTAATTGCATTTGTGAAACATAATCACAGATAAGTAACGGACATTAGTACCGTAAAGAAATTTATTTGTATAAATCTTTCGCCTCTGTGGTCTAGCGGTTCAGTTGTTGGACTTGACTGCAAGATTTCCCGGGTTCGAATCCCGGGTCGGGCAACAAAAAAGAAAATTGGATTTTTCCAATTTTCTAATAAAAAAATGTTGCTCGGGATTGGAAATGTGCCCGATTGGTGATAAGCTTGCCACCTATCACATTGCGGAACATAGTGTCTTTGGCTAGTCGTGGGTGCCCTGTTTGTGCCTCTGCCTACCCTTTCAGGGATATGGGCGTGAAGATGCTTTTTTTTACTTATGTATATTAGATGTGTGTGAGAGTGTGTGTCTGTAGTATCATAACTTTTAAACGGATGGACCGTTTGTGGAGAGTTTATTGAAAATGTTTAATGTTAAGATTATGAGTATTAAAGTGATGTTTTAGGTGCTGTCAACTCTATATAAATATTTCAACTTGGGTATTTAAATAACTTAATGGCAATTTCTGTTTAAGTTAATGACATACCTAAGCTTCTTCCAAGTCACTTAACCCTAACTACTTTATGCAGGAAGTAAGTTCATTAATTATACTTGTAAGCTACGTATGTTAATTACCTCTAACTTAATATTCTAATAAGTTGAAGTTCCTGTAGGCACTTAATGCTTACTTAATTTTAGCATTTTTCCTTTGTTGGGAATTAATGTGCGAAAAAATACATCCCCCTCCCGTTTTCCCCCCGTGTTAGTCTGGGCTCCTCAACGTGTTCCGTTTCGGAAGGTAAGGTAGCCAGTAAACTTGCTTTTGCTCGAGGCCTAACATCCCGGCCTCAGGTTGGCAACGCACCATTTCCCCGTGTTGGTCCGGGCTCCTTTGCAGAATAGACCATCTGCCTTCCTGTCAGGTAGCTCGTAAAAGGCGAGCACAGGCTTACCGTCGCTAACACCGTGACATTTGACTAGGTGGTAGAGTTTCGCAGCGACTCACCCGGATTGGGGCCTTACCTATTCCTGCTGCCATAACGTCATGACGTGTTCCGGTTTGGAGAGTAAGGTAGCCGCTAAACTTACTTTTGTTCGAGGCCTAACAGGTTAGCAACGCACCATCACCACCTTTGGTGTTTCTAGGCGGCGTGAATTTCTTTCCACCAGGAAATCCGTCTGCTTGTTTGCTTTCCAATATTTGATCCACCAAACAATTGAACCATTTGACCTACCGAGGATTCCAATCATGTGGTGAAATCATATATTTTTAAAAAAATAAAATATTGCAACATTAGATCGAAGATATTTTGAAAGAAAATCGAAAATATTAAAACACATTTTTTTAAGAATTTACCAAAAAAATTGATATAAAATAACAGTGATTAACAAAAAGTATTTTATCATGTTAAAAGCTGGGTTTGCTAGGTTTTTATTTCATACTTTTAAATGAAGAAACACTTGTACTGTTTTACGTTTCACTTATAATTAATTATTTTATAAATAAATAAAATTAAAAGCCTGTTTATAAAATAATTAATTATAAGTAATACGTAAAACAGTACAAGTGTTTCTTCAGTTAAGAATATGAATATTTGGAAGTTTTACCAAGCGCCGACGTTGGAAAATATCAAAGGTTTTTATTTCGTGAATAGTTTACTTAATTACTGGGAGAGCGAAATTATTATTAAATACTTGGACCACGTTCTATCTCCGCAAGTGTAGACAATTTACTTTGATATTATATATATAAACTTTCCTATCAAATCACTCCTTCTATTAAAAAAGTCGTATCAAAATCCGTTGAGTAATTTTAAAGGCTAAGCATACATAGGTACAGACAGCAGAAAAGCAAATTTTTTAAACTATGTAGTAACCTGAAACACAGCACCGCGCTTATTAACGCATTTTTTTTATTGCTCAATTTTTTTAACTTAATCATCCTAATACGAAATGGTTTAACTATGATATATAACTTAAACCATGGAGTTCTTTAGTCTATGTTAATAATAAGAAGTATAGAAAATGACTGTCTACTTTTTAGTTCTGCCAGATATTAAAGGCTCCGCTTTTAGTTTTTTGAAATATTATTTATTTATGAGTGCACATAATTAGAACATAGGCTAACTTTATCTCTAATAAAAAAAATGTTGCTCGGGGTTGGATATAAGCCCGGTTGGCGATAGGCTTGCTAGTTGTAGGTGCCCTGATTGTGCCTCTGTCTACCTCTTCGGGAATATGGGCTTGAAGATACTTAAGTATCTTTAGAAATATCTAAAGATACTTCAGAAGTACTAAATAACGTCTATACGCTGGCGCTGTTGCAGGTTACATGTAGTATTTGAGCACTAGTTCTAAGATGTAAAAGTAATGGCCTACTTTTTTAGAGTTTGATAACAGTAAATACCTAACTAGTCTAGACATGACTTTAAGATACTAATTACTTTAAAATCCAAATCTTTTAGGGCCACTAGAATGTTCCCGGGTTAGCTTTAATAATGTGTTAAAATGTCAAATATAAATCGATTTAACTCTAGTCAGAAGGTAACTCAGAGTTAAACATTTAACCCTAAAATGTGCAAGTGGCCCTTAAATGGTTATTTTTGAAGCTTTTACCAGTCACACCTACTAAAGAATAAATAATCAAATCATTCTATTATTTCTTAGTTATTTATTAAACATCTAACGAACGATCTAGTTCAGCTTCATCAGGGCGACAGAGCTTATTTTAAAAGTACTTAATGTTCAACGTTTCACTACTTGAAAAGAATCTTAAAGATTATAAAAAAAGACAAAATATACGTATGTTAATAAAAACCACAAAGTAACAAAAATAGAAACAATTGGCTATTCTATTTTGATATATGGTTAATGATTGATAGAGACAGGTAGCCGCGGTGAGGGAATGGTACACCGTCTCCTTTTTTTGCGATAACTTATGCGATATATGTTAAAATATTTGTGTACACATACATACACATGTACATAATATATAGAAGAATTATAATATTAAATTTTATAAATGTTAAAAATTAATCCACCACCATCCATGTCACTTGCACAAGTGACAATTTTTTAAATGTAAAATGGGTAAACTGAATTATATTTGAAATTCAGACATATACCAACGCGTACTTTTTTGTAGCGGTGTAAGGTTAGCAACGCAACATTACCATCTTTGGTGTATCTAAGCGGTGTGAGTTTCTTGCCATCAGGAAATCCGTGTGCTTGTTTGCCTTCCAATATCATAAAAATAAAAAAATATAGTATATTACTTAGAAACATTAGATGATTAAAGGCACATCGTTAGCAAACTGTTCTACAGTGTCACAGTCAAGGATGCTCAGGACAAACACCTGCACGATTAGCAGCTTCGTTTCATCATACATGAATAAGTATAACACTGATGTTTCCACAGTCGCATAGCGGTAAAGTGAAGTGCACGGTCAAGGTGTGTATTTACATGCTGGTGAGTCTTCGAACCTGACCCAGTCATTCGCCGGCCGTTGCCCATAAAAGCATCTCAATACTCGTGAGAAAAGTGACTGACTTACAAAAAAATTCAAGGTTAGTATATTTTTTATATACGCATTTTCGATTTAAAAATAATATTGCAAAAGTTTGAGATGAAAATAAAAAAACTTACGCAAAAAAAATAACGATAATTTAATTTTTGAGAAACCGAAAGAAACGGCATACTTAAAAATCATTTTTTTAATGAGTCAACCCTGTAGTATATTTTTTTATAATTGACATATTTATGAACTTTTATTTTTATAAGTTGGATCAAAATTGGTGCAATACTTTGTCTGTGAATGGGGGAAAAATGCCATTATGCATTTTTGATGTCTTTATTATTGTGTTGTTATATAAATGAAACAGCTGTTGTTGTGTTTTTGTATTGTCTAAATAAATACTACAAAACATAAATACATTGAAAAATAATATGTGTATAAACATATATAAGAAAAAAGTGGCTTTCTTTTATCAAAAACCTCGTTCGTTGACAGAATCTAAAATAATGTAACCTTGAAACTAGCTCATTACTTTGCGGCTAATCAAAAACTTACGCACTGATTATGGAGTAATCTTATTATTTCAATTAATATAACAAAATAAAATGCTACAATAATCTATTTCCGCGACTTCGTCTGTGAAGTCGTAATTAATTTTTTTCATAACACAGTTTAGGTTTTTAGTTAAAACTCACTTGAACGGCGAAAGCTTGATTAATATTATTTCGGTAGCTTTTTCATAACGCATTAACTAATATCAAAAAATAGTGTTTTATTCTAATGAATTTATCTCAATGACCTATTTTGCGTAAATAAAACTTAAAAAACCCTTGTCATTTCATGTACCTAGCAAATATATGATATTTTACTATGAGGTAGCATCACAAAAGTCTGTGCTGATGTGTGATGAGCAGTGACCTGAGTTGTGGTGATGCTACATCTATATTTACGCTAGAGGTTCAACATCCTAGTTTCAAGTTGACTTAGTTTAAACATCTTTCGTGTCAATAACCGACGTGTCATTTTATTATCAACAAGATAGCTTTGTGCCTTCTTACCTGGCAGTGTGTATGAGGCAAGCATAGGACGAAATAAAGGGAAATTATTTTTTTGCAGAATACGTGTATTAATAAAATGGTACTTAATATATTCCAATATACTCTACCATATTATTGTGTACAAATATTTTTATATTTATTAAAAAAATGTTATTTAATTAAACACATTTTAATTTTTAAGCAAATGATTTATATTTATAACCGTATTCATTATTTATTACCAGAAATTTTAAAACTATATTTATGTTTGATCCTATCTACCCTAAACTATTACTGTTTCCTAACCTAGCCAGACAGGAGAACAAACGGCAACACAAACTCCCCGGCAACCAAGCCCTGGGTCCAACAACAAAACCACTGGTTGTAGAGTGTTGCACAGAAATTTGCTCGGGTAGGGATCCATTACCCTATTTAATGCCGCCAAATGACTGTGTTATGTATTTTGGTTTCCACAGTTAGTCTCATTTTTATATCACTAAAACCTTCCCTGGCCTTTCGAAAATAATTAAAAACCAAATTTAACTAAATCAGTCCAATCGCTCGAAAGTTATGCGCGTTTACTCATAGGTATATAGATTTTATTTAAATTTAACTCAAACAAATAGTTTTTTTTATAATTCAAAACAACTCTTCAGATATTTATAAAATTGAAATGAGGCTACACGTGAAAAATCAGATTTGGTAAAAAAAAAGTATCACAAAGTCAGATACAAATCACTTAGCAGTATCCTTTTCTTGGAAGACCTTTGATAAAAAAAAATAGTGGGAGTAATAGCAAATGCAATGCCGACAATGTAAAATCAATAAATTAACACTGTCATAAATATTATTCTACTATTACCCACATTAAAAATCTAATTTAAACACAATAAAACTACACAATACTACAATATCAATATTATGTTGTCTAAGTAAACAGTTAGTTAAGTATTAATAAGTGTAACTTAAAAAGCACTTAACAAATTGCAATAAAACTTATATGGGTTTGGTAGTTTATTTTATTCAATATGTCTGCCAATTTAAACTCAAATCTCGTTAAAATCAAACTAGTCTAAGCAAGCAATTAAATCATATTAATCAGCATAACCCAAAAACCGCTAAACGAATTGCAAAAAAAAAAATGGAGACTATTGGAGGACATTCTATAGACCACTCACTAGGAAACAATAATTAAGCGCAGTAAAACTACAATAACCGATTTCAAATAATTTGATTTGATACCACGTCTCAATTCAATAATTATTTTTTCGAAAGATAGCAAATGGTTCCGAACTGGTCCCACATGAGTTTTATCAACATCCTACTAATAGGTTTTGAGCAACACTTAATAATGCATACATTTTAATTAGTTAAAATAATGTGCAGTCTTAAGTATAGACTGAACATACAAAAAAAACATAGACTCTAATTGAGATACACAAAATCGGACTATGAATTAATGAATTATAACCCAATTAAGATTTTGTCTTATACCTCTCTCCCACTTGAATCTCTACACCGCTGGCCCTATTTTGATGAAATTTTATACGCTTATAATAATTAAGGAACCGAGTTCAATCATAATACTTTATTTATTTTACTACTACTTTATTCTTCAAAAAATCAGCCCCCAAATGGACTACAATAGGAGATAAAACTTTGTATACAAATCTATTTTACGTTGGCATCGTAGTAAATAAGCAGCTACTACTATTATAATTTGCACAAGGGATTTTTAGCTAATAAGGAATCCGGCAGACAAACCTTGCAACTTAAAAAAAAAACATTAATTACAATGACTGAAATCTAATTAATTCAGTTTTAATTTATGATGTTATATAATTAACATTTATATATTATGCTTACGTGATATACCACTCGCTCTATTTTAATAAAATTTTATACGCTATAAGTTAAAGACCCGAATTCAAACTTAGGCTGCTTTATTTATTAAAATGAACCTCAGAGAATTTCAGCGGGAGATAAAAGTTTGTATACAATTTTTTTTACGATAACAAAGTCGTAGATGAAAAGCTAATTTACTAATATTATTTGGTGCACAAGGGGTTTTTATCTAACAAAGAATCTTGTAGACAAACCTTGCAACTTAAAAAAGCATTAATTACAATGTTTGATATCTAATAAATTCAGATTTGATGATATATATATATTCAGATGATTTATGTATATTATTATAAAATAATATATAATATATAAAATAATTATTAAATATTTTTATATATTTAGCATAATGTGCCGAAATAGTTAAACTTATTTTTTTGTGCTATGAATATAGTATAAGTTATATAGATTTTTTTACGTGTTACGACGTCAAACCAGCACAAGCTTCTCTTACTGTTAAGGGATAAAAGTGGCCTAAAGTGGCCTAAAGTGGCCCTAAAGTCGCGTGAAAATCATAATATCTAGTACAAATAAAAAAATTAAATAAAATTCACGATTTGTTTTCTGCAATCGTAATTCGTAGTATTGCTCTACATTATACTCAAAATTAACTTTGCAAATAAGCTTTCACAATTGCGCTCTAAGCTTGATCTTAGGTCTGATAATTCTTTGCATTGATTCTGTACTTTTGAAGAATATATTATAGGCTTCCTGCCACTAGATACGTGGTGAGCTAATTTGTCTATAATACATATAACTTAACCTAATCATTTCTATAAATTTAAAAAAAAGAAAAAAAGTGCTAAAATAAAAATAAATACGTCGCGAGAAACGAAAGTTATGGCCATTTTAAAATGAGAATTTCATCTGTAATGATGAACTCATTTGGTGGGTACTCAGAATTGTGTATCTATAGGACATAACTACCCGCGTTACCGGGTTAGAAAGGAATTAAAAATTTCGCCGGGGGAATTGAACCCTCAGTAGCTTAATTGGTTAGAGCATTCGTCGGCTTGAGACGAAAGGTTACAGGTTCAAATCCTGTCTGGGACGAAATTTTTTCTTGCTTTAAAATTCATAGAAATTTATTCCAAGCACAGGGCAAGTGCTAAAATAAAAATAAATACGTAACTTAATCATATATATAATGAAAAAAGTATCTTCACGCCCATATCCCCGAAGAGGTAGGCAGAAGCACAACCAGGGCACCCACGACTAGCCGAAGACACTTAGTCCCACAATGTGATAGGTGACAAGCCTATCGCCAACCGGGCACATTTCAATCCCGAACAACTTTTTATTAGAAAATTGGAAAAATCCAATTTTCTTGATGTTGCCCGACCCGGGATTCAAACCCGGGACCTCATGCAGTCAAGTCCAACAACTGAACCGTTAGACCACAGGGGCAATATAAAATGTAATGTATATAATGTAAGTGCTCGCCATTGTCAGTTCTGAGTTTAGAGGTCAAAGTAGCCGGCTAAAATCTGTTTCAGTAGTTACCATAATTTATATAATGCATCTATCGAAAGCCTTTAGAAAGAAAGAAAGTTAACAATTTTCATAAACCCGTGATAAAATCTATCCGAGATGTTAGCTTAGTTACTTAGTTAAGCTAATAACAATCTCTATCATTTCGGCTTCCAAACAAAAACCTGAATTAAAATCGACACACTACTACATACACACTAACACACAAACTTCAAACTTATGATACCCTTGTTTTTCCGTCGCGGGTTAAAATACGCGTACAGAAGGCAACACGTCAATTTACAATTGTTTAAAGAAATTAGACCCTGTATTTAGAGAATAAAGGCTTCCTGTTTGTTTCTTTATGTGTGGCCTTATGTACAAGTTGTAATCCCAGAATTAAACACGTATCCATACAGAGATCCAACAGAAGAGGATAAACAAAAAAACTAATTTCAAAATTCTTAAATATCTTTACAAAATGAAATATGTAGGAAAACGTGTAACATTATTTTTGTAAGTGGGTTTTATCTTTCCGGACGTGTGCTCCGCAGTTTGGTACTCTACGAGTTATTTAAAATTTATAAGAGCAGCCTACTTTTATACACATTACAGAATTTTATGAAAAACTTTTCATCAAAATTTTAATCGCTTAAACTTTAACAAATATAATGCCACATTGAAGTATATTACTAGATGTTTAGTTAAATTATTAGCGTAATATTGGTAAGAACTGGGACTCTTAACTTTGATAGTCAGATTATAAAAATGTTGAGTCAGAATTTTTATTAAACTTAAATGACTTATAATCACAAAACTAACATTTAAAATAACCTAACTATCTCAATCATGACATAAATCAAACAAAAGAATCTGCATCGAAGTAGGTAAAAATATTTGTGAAGTTATGACGACATAGAGACACGTAGACTTATAACACCCCTCTTTTTGTCAGGGTTTCGAAAACGATCCAAAACGCGTAAAACAATCATATAACAATTCAAGTTCATTTATGAAGTGGTCTAAACGCTAGAATTCTTTTTTTAGGTTGCGTAATGGCTATCTCTTAAAGGCACATATTACGTTTTAAGTTAAAGTGGTATATTTTATATGGCGGTAGATTTGAAGGAAAGGATTACTTTGAAACGGAGTTGCTGAGAGTGAGTTAAACGTCTGAATTGAAATTTAGACTTAAGAAACTGAGGGGTGTGAAGGTTATAAATTAAAGTAATCAAGTTACAAATCATGAAAATATAATATATCAATGATATCTGTCTGACAAATGAAACTTCAGTCAATGTTAACTTATTACTAAAAAATCGGGTTGCACTCCGGGAGTGCCGGCAGAAGTGAGAAATTTGAATATTAACGTTATGCATTTTTGATATTTTTAATGGTAAACGAATAATTTTGCACGAATTGCTTTAATTATCAGTATGAAAGTACTATCATTTATGTGGTAGAGTAGAATACAAAAATCATTTATCACTCTATCGTACACAAACATGACAACAATAACATTCGCGCAAGCGCCCTGCGCCGTCTTACGATTTTTGTCTTACGAATCAGGTCACGTGTCCTGTCCGTGAGTTTAGAAGTTTTTACCCATTCCAAAAAAAGTGTGCAACGCCCCTAAAGAAGTTTTCACTTCAATAATTATTGCTTGGCGTTTGTGAATATTAACCGAGACACCAAAGCTATAATAAGTTCAATATGATCTTGATATATACGTTTTAAGACATTGTTGATATCAGAAATACCGCAAAGGGCTCGTATTTGCAAGTCATCTGCATATAAAGAGTGAGAACATTTTAAGCTGCCAGTAACTAGATTTATAGCTAAGGAAAAGAGAAGAGGCGAAAGTACAGCATGTTGGGGTACACCTGACAATAATTTTTCAGCATTCAGACATAGTGTCATTAATGCGAACAGCTTGCTGTCTTCCTTTTATATATTATGATGACAATAATTCGTGTTCATAAGAAAAAGTCAAAATTGTACAAGGATTGTATCTAAGATGTCATGGTTAACAGTGTTAACGCATTCCAAAGTCAATTTAAACTAGAGAGGCTATTTTGTAACTTGTAATAGTAGAAGTTGTACTCCGCAGGGCTTCTTCAATGATAAGGGGATGAGTATACATTTAATAAAACAGTCAAAACGTGCAATTCATAAAAATATAGAAATATATATTTTTATAATATGACGAAAAAGATTTTTAAAATAACCTTTAAAAAAACCTAGATAGACTAAAAAAAATTATATGTTACAGATTTTTATTATAAAATCGTAGCTCAATTTTCAAGGCGATTAAAATGTTTATGATATAGAAATTAAAGGCAGAAAAGCAAAGGCATTAATATCAAACTTGGGTTAATATTTTAGATGTTAATCGATTTAATATTTATATTAGGTAGTCTGACTACTAGAACTATTTCATTATTAATTTATTATGACAAATAATTAGGCATTCACTCCTTGATGAGACCTTTCACCAATTAAAAAAATATCAAATCATACTTTAAAACGCCAGTTTAATGTCAATAGATCTGTTGGATAATAATAGGTCAGAACAAAAGTATGGTTTCCTATCTAGACGCCCTGCTCTGGCTAAGGGCCTGGACGCAGGAGTCGGTTCGCGAAGGCGACAAGGCTTTGGTGGTGTCTCTCGACATCGTCAATGCCTTCAACAGTCTTCCGCATGGAACAATACAGGAGGCGCTCCGCTACCATGGAGTGCCCCTGTATCTGCGGGAGCTGTTGGCCGACTAGCTCCGGGACCGCAAGGTCCTGGTAGAAGGACGCGACGTCACCTGTAGGGTCCCACAGGGGTCCGTTCTGGGCCCACTCGGCTACGACTGGGTCCTCCGCGGCGCGCTGCCCAACAACCTACGGGTAGCGTGCTATGCGGACGACATACTAGTTAGGGGGAGGAACCTGGGTGAGACGTTGCGGCTGGCGGAGGTGGGGACAACCATCGTCGTCGGCCGCGTACGCTCCCTGGGTCTGGAGGTGAACCTCCCCAAGACTGAGGCCCTATTGAGGACCCCCTCCAGGTACGCGGGTTGTATTGGACGGGGTGCCAGTTCAGGTTGGGACCCAAATGAAGTACTTGTGTCTCATACTGGACGGAAGGTGGACTTTCGGGGCACATTTTGTCCGGCTCATCCCAAGAGTCCTGGGAGCCGCCGCTGCTTTGGGGAGGCTGCTGCCTAACGTGGGAGGCCCGGGCGCCAACTGCTGCCGGCTGTACTCCGGCGTCGTATGGAGTATGCCCCCCTATGGGGCACCTGTCTGGCCGGACGCCCTCGGTCACGCCAACAAGAACCTGCTGCGACGTCCACAGCGAGTCTTCGTGACCGACGCGACGATACACGGATACCGGACGGTGTCCTGGACGGCGGCATGTGTCCGCGCCGGAGACCCGCCCTGGGAGCTCCAAGCGCGTGCTCTTGCCGATACATACCTCGCGGTATCGTCGGCGAGGGCGCGCGGGGAGCCCCCGGCGTGGGAGGAAGTGACTCGCATGCAAAGGCAGACATAGGAGACCACGTTGGAGCGGTGGAAACAGGACCTTGCCCCACCTGTCTTTGTACAGGCGACAGTGGAGGCAATCCGACCGGTCCTCCGAGGGTGGTTGCAGCGGCGGTTCGGGTCGCTGACTTTCCGACTTGTGCAGCTGTTTTCCGGGCACGGATGTTTTGGGAAGTATCTGCACAAGATCGTGAGACGGAAGGTGACCCCCACCTGCCACAAGTGCGGGGCGCTAGAGGATACGGCGTCCCACACGCTGGGGAAGTGCGTTGCTTTTCAGTTACAGCGGCGTACTCTCTCAGCTGTCGTAGAAGACGACTTCTCGAGCCGAGAAGCCGAGCGTCGTCAACGCCATGCTCGGTGGTGACAGGTCCTGGCAGGCGGTGGTCTCCTTCTGCGAAGAAGTCATAACGCATCGAAGAAGACCGCGGAGCGGGCCCGGAAGGACGATCCCAACTCAGGCCCGTTCCGGCGCTAGCGGACCAGGGGCGCAAAAAGGCGGTTCCTACGTCTTCAAAGCGCCTCCGATGCGAAGCTGCCAGGGGGAGTCGGGGGACTTTTCGCGGCCAGCACGGCCTCGCACGCCTGGGGGGCGAGTCCAGTGTGCCGGAATCGCTCTTACAGCGTGAGAGGAGGCCCGGCAAGGACCGGGCCGTAGCCGCGGAGCGAGATGGTAAATGTCAACGCGACCCCATCTCGCTCCTAGCCGGGCGGCACGATCATAGTGTGGTTTTTAATCGGTTCGAGTCTGACATAACACGTTGTTCTCCCCCGAGAGCAGCGGGTATCCGGGAGGATTTTCCACACTTTAAAAAAAAAGGACGAAAGTATTGTAAAAAAACATATGTGGTGAATTTTTTTTTAAACAATTGACTACACCTTTAGTTTAAAAGTTAAAAAAAAACCCTCTTTGAAGAGTTTTTTTTCTTGTACTTTTTTTTACTTGGCTTGTAGATATATTTAATTAAATTTACTGAACACTCTCTAAACATTTAAATGCCTGTTGTGGAAGGACCCCAAATAAATTCATACGATAATAGTAAAGTTTACGAACAAAATCATCTACGAGGTAAACTCACATTTTGGAAGGACCACAAATAAATACAAACGATTATAGTAAAGTATGCAAAAACTTATCTACCAAGTGTAATAAGCTCAGACTATAAACATTCACAAATTGCAAATTGCTTTTTACAGTGTGCGACCCACTTAAAATTCCATATCCATTCACTTGACATCGGAACGAAAGATAAACAACTTGCACACCGGAATATGTCCGGCGTGGGATACAAAGTTTGCACTTGATTTTGGTTTATATGGACGTAGTATGGACTGCCCTTTTTTAACAAATTTTTATAACTGTGATGCCGGTTTTATGAACCGACTCAAAAAATGAAGAGGTTTTCGATTCGAATGTATGTGGCTTTTATTTTTGTTACACGATTACTTGGCCATTTAAATTTTTTTTTTTTTAAGTCAGGTTATGACTTAAGAATCCTACATTTTTTACTTACCTCAAAGTACATAAATCAAGAAGTACAAAACGGTTCTTGATAAAATTAATATAGAATCACCTTAAAGTCTCTAAAAAGTAAATTATAAAATCGCGACGTGGCAATGACAATTAGACAGCAAACACACAATACACACACACACACACAGACACACACACAGACACACACACACACACACACACACACA
>NJDC01003273.1:0-32937 GCA_002245475.1 Calephelis virginiensis
ACTACCACCGTTTCCAAACCTAGCCAGTCGGGAGAAGAAACGGCGAAACAAACTTAGTAGGATGTCACGGTATTAGTGACGGTAAGCCCATGCTCGCCTTTTACGGGCTGCCTGGCAGGAAGGCAAATGGTATATTCTGCAAAGGAACCCGGACCAACATGGGTATTATTATTAATTTATTTTTAATTTAATGACGACGCAAAAAAACAATGTTTTATCCAATGAAGAGATAATAAAAAAACACTTACATCAACTTTAATTCCTTCCAACTTGTAAGCGTGTTTCGGTGGATCGTATTTCGGCATATATCGGTAGAACTCCTCGTTATCTCTATACCATTTAACGGAATAGAGGGCATCATTGCCTAAGTCGTAATCACAATCTAATTGAGCCGGCTGACCTCTCACTCGATATGACGGCACAGATAACCGAATTAGTCTCAGCAGTAACGATTCTGGAACAAAAAAAAAGATATTTGAAAAGTCTTATAGATTAGAAATTGCCGTTCTGGAACAAGATAAATTGACGTATGTCTTAAATATTGGCAATTGCTTATACACCTATTTCGGTATTGTTCCCTCGTGTTAGTCACCTGGTAATTTCTACTGGTTGTGTAAAATACACATTCTGACTTCCTAGCGAGCTCGTAAGAACGACAAAAAGTTAAATGGATCATTATTTTTTTTGATATAGCTGATATAATGCTAACCGTAAGGTTTTTACGACTTCTCCAGACTATACAGGATCATTAACAATAAAATCACCCGTGGTAACTTCTGAACCCGGTTCATCGCCACCATTCATCCGCTGGTTCATCCAGGTAAAGCAACTATTCCTGACATCATGACGATAGTTTATTTTAATTTATTTTATTTTTATTACTTATATTATATTATTTATTATATTGGGCGTGAAGATACTTTTTTTTATTATATTGGCACACAAGGAGACGGATTTCCTGATGGTAAGAAATTCACGCCGCCTAGAAACATCAAAGGTGGTAATGTTGCATTGCCAACCTTAGGCCGGGTTGTTAGACCTCGAGCAAAAGTTTAACGGCTACCTTACCTTCCAAACCGGAACACTTTTTTATTTTAAATTTTATGTTATTGGAAGGTAAACAAGCAGACGGATTTCCTGAAGATAAGAAATTCACGCCGCCTAGAAACACCAAAGGTGGTAATGGTGCATTCCGGGTAATCCGGGTAAGTCGCTCCGAAACTCTACAACCTAGCCGCTTTTACGAGCTGCCTAGCAGGAAGGCAGATGGTCTATTCTGCAAAAGAACCCGTACCAACACAGGTTAAATGGGTTATTAACAATAAAACCACTCATGGCAGAGTGTCGTGCTGCAACTTCTCCGGGTAGAGATCCACCGCCTTACCTATTCCTTTGATCATGATGACAGTGTCATATTCTCTGGCTAGGAAGGTAGACTGTATACTGCCACATGACAGCAACATAACTATAATAGCTATGGTCTCTTCGAGCCTTAGTTATCTCTAACTATCAGGAAGGCCATGTCCTTTTTGCCGTGTTATCACATGAGACATCAGAAGACTGTCTAACTAATCTTTACTGAAACTTTCTATTTCTCACTCTCGTGTTCTGACTTGGAAGATAAGTCAACTTAAACTCAGTAACCAATGCGGATTTACTACCATCATAGTTTTAGATTTATTCCATCCACCACTAGATGGAGTCGCTAATACTGGGTTGCCCTTTTTTTACTTCTTATCCGTTGCTACACAAATACGTTAATGATGGCGATAAGAAATACGAGTTACATACATACATACATATCTTCACGCCAAGTCCCATACGGGGTAGGCAGAGAGTATCGAGTGCCAGACCACACGATCTTGACAAACCTGTCTTGCTTCCTTCACATTCATAACCCTTTTCATACAAACACGCCGGTTTCGGAGACTCTTGACACCACCCTCGGATAATATCCGATTGATCTGATCGTGAAATGTCAGCCTTGGTCTCCCCGGGTACCTACATCCATCCACATTCGCATTGTATATCTGCTTTGTCAATCTTTCATCTGTCATTCTTTCCACATGACCGAACCAGCGGAGCATGCCCTTTCGCATTTTAACACCAACACTTTCTTTCAATCCCACTCTTTCTCGGATCTCACTGTTACGAATGCGGTCAGCGAGCGTTACACCACAGATTTTCCGTAGTGCTCTCATTTCGACCGCTCTATGAATATCATCATTATTATTACAATTTCATTTAATATATTTTGGTAAGCTAACAACGTTTTTATTTATCGAAATAAAAACTAATTGTCATACACAAATGCTCATATGATGGCCTCCACCAAGTCTACTTAAAACCAAAATAGATTTCTAAATATCGTTATTCTTGCAGATCTCTTCTTTACATTCATACAAACCCTCTTTTAATAAAAACACGCTGGTTTTGAAGTTTCTTTTCGTTGTACAAAAAATGTAAAAATGTTCGGCTCTTGAAACAAATATTATTCATGCAAAAGGCCATAAATTAACACCTTCTATTACAGTTAATGTAGTTCAACCAGCATAAACAGGTACACTTAATCGAAACATAGTACTCTATGTTTATCAGATGACATAAAAATAATTTAGTGCTTTATTAAGTTATTTTAATTTTGGCACATTTCCCGTGCTTAGCGTTTTTCCGTGCGTTTACATTATAAGTGCTTAAATCAAAAATTCTTAAGATAAACGAAAGTTGTGGCCTCATTATGAATTTCTTTTGAAACGATAAACTCGTTTAAAAGTTTCATATACAATTGTGTACCCATGGAACCTAAATATCGACGTCATAGAAAAGAAAGGAGTTGAAAGTTGAATTTGTGAATCTCAGAAGCTCAATTGGTAGAGTAATGTCAAGGAGAGACGAAGGTTGAGGATTTCATTTATGAAAGAGTTGAGGTTTATTCTGAAAACTAGTGCTATACACTTAATTGGTTGATTTTGAAAGTAAAATAGAAGCTGTTTTGCTGCAACTTCGTCAGCAGAGAATATATAAAATCTTTCATCTTCCAATATAGTCCACTAATACTTTTTTCTAAGTAACACAGTCCGTTCACCGCAGAAGTCTTTACGACACGCAAAAAAAAACTAATATAAAACTAGGCAGTAATCAGTGTTTCTATTTACTTTGTTAGGTACAAAAATAAGTAAATTATATGCTTGTACTATGGGTGTTAGTCAACGATTCTAATACAAAGAAATACTTAAATAGTTACCAGAATAAATTTAACAAAAACCCAGGCCCGGAAATGGAGACATCTAAATGTTGCCTGCCCCCGTCGCGAATCGAACCCGAGCCTCGCGATTGATCAGTGTAGTTAGGCGTAGTTAGCTACTCGAGTAACGAGGCAATAGATTAATAAATGAGTACTATTTAGTTTATTCATGATAGAGAAATACAGAAGGGAAGGCATTTACAGGAATTTGCATAATTACTGCAATTTAAACCTTAAATGTGTCTGAAATACTTACCATTTTTTAAGTGATTTAAAATCGTTTGGTTAGCTCAACTTAAGCATATCTCTTTTTGCGTTTGGAACAGACTATACTTGATCAAAGTATGTTTATGATAATAAATGATAACTATATACATTTGAACACGTCGTATATTAGACTCATCTTCCGCTAGTAGTAAGTTCTTATGTTTAAAATTCTACCTTTCCAAATATTCTCGTCACTGTGCTCCAACATAAAGTTTTAAATATGTTATATGTTTAATATTAGGTCTGACAGAATCTTACAGTTCATACTGGAGTAGGAATGGTAATTGCAAAACTTCGCAATAATTAGCTCAGCTTATGTAATAGAGAAAACTTGGCGAAATTTAAACTTGGGCAAAGAAAGTTCTTCTTCGTGTAACATTTAGTAAAACACGGAAATTCAATATTAATATAACTACTTTTTTGTAATTCTACGTCTACATCAGAAGCTGCGTTCACTTGTTTTCTGATGGTTTATAGCCCGCTACGGAAAAAAAACCCTTGTGTTATAAATTTGACGTGTCTGTCTATGTAATTTTGTGTATGTATGTGGCTGCTCAAGCCATAACTTTTAAATCGATGAGCAGATAATTAGGATTACTCTTGAAGCTTAATTCATGCAATATTGGAAATTGTAATCGAATATGTAATTTTAGGTACTCTTGAACACAATACTGGCGAATTATTAACACTAGTGATTGCTCATTGGTCGAATTTCAACCATGATCAATTTTAATATCTTGTTGATAACAATGCCATCTTCATTTCTCAAGACTAACTACTTTGTTTCCAACTTTTTAGTGCGCCATCTGTTATCTTATCGTTATCATCAATATATATTTTTTTGTGTGTGTCAAATGCATGGTAGTGTGGGTAATGTTTTATTTATTGATTTAATGTACTTTATAAGCATTATTATTGAAAAATATTAGCGTTCAGCACTTCTCCTACACATAAACTACAAGTGTGCCAAATTTTATGCTCGTAGTAATCCCCAACAAAACCCATGTATAATGTAGCTGAAAACCATTTCAATTACATCAGTTTTCAAACTAAAAAATCTCCGAATCGATTACAATTTCAAATACGAGTATTTCGAATTTGTATTTCTTACACGAGTATTTCGTATTAAATTTTTTTTTTAACGAATATTTGATATTATAGTACGTATTCTATATGTATAGATATCTAGATGTATACCGATAGAAGACAAAGATACTATGACGCAGGAATTAGATTAAATGGTTCATATATACATTGTGACAATGGAAAGACTGTCCATTACGAAATACAATCTGACGAACAAGTTTTGGACGTAAATATTCAATAGTACCTACGCCTTAAGCGAGGAATTCACTAGACCGACATGTCTGGTCTGGTTTAGCCATGAGTTTCTACGTTTATGCGACAGACAGACACACACAGCCACTTAAAACTTATAACATTCATCTTTTTCCATCACGGTTCAAAATGTAACAAAGCTTACTGTGGATTATTCCCACAATTATAAACAATAACGCTGTCGACGGCGATTATTACTATGGTATTTATTTTTCACTTTATTCAGACTTAATAATATATAATTTTTAAACCACGTAGTTGTTCAAATTCTATTGAATTGATACACAGACAAATATTATTATAATTATTTTGACAATTGAGCTTACTGTTCATATTTGTACTCTGCTTTTACGGCCAATGTTAATAATATATCTCTAAAGATGGATTTCAAGCAATCTAGATGGCTGCGTATCCGCTGGCATATCCTTAACCTGATTGCCATATTTATCCTGTCCACAGATATGCTATTGGAAAGCAATAACATAAAAATGGATCAAAATATCAATCTTGGACAGCAAGTTTTGGATTAGAATTGATTATTAATATTGGCCGTTAGACAACAAAGAGTGGAGTTCTGTAAGTATTTATAATTTACTAAAGTTTAATTATTATAAACTTCGTATTCAATAACTCATAAAGTTTGGCAAATATTTATTTCAAGAAACTATTCCATGAAACTTACCGACATCTCAATAAAAAGAAAAAGATATGAGTTTTTCCAATGAAGACATTCTATTAAGTTAGTTTGAACCATGTAATGACGTTACCCGAAGAAGTAGGCAGAGGCACAACCACGATTAGCCGAAGACACTAAGTCTCTCAATGTTATAGGTGGCAAGCCTATCGCCAACTGGGCACATATCCAATCCAGAGCAACGTTTTTTTTTATTATAAAATTGGAATAGCTCGGGACCTCACGCAGTCAAGTCCAACAACTGACCTGATAGACCACAGAGGCGATATATGATTTTAAATTTCGAAAAGGCACTAACATTTTAATCAAATTTAATTTTCTTGTGAGTATGACTAAAATATCTGAGTTTGATTAATTTCAGTCCACTATGGCGAGCACAGACTAACTATCATCAGCATCGTGACATCTGTCAAGGTGAAAGAGTTTTGCAACGACTCGCCCGGATTGGTACCACCGCCTTACCTATTCCTGCTGCCATAACGTCAGTGCTTGCCGTTGACAAGGAGGACAAGGTAGCCGATAAACTTACCTTTGCTCGAGGCCTAATATTCCAGCCTTAGGTTGGCAACGCACCATTACCACCTTTGGTGTCTCAAGGCGGCATGTATTTCTTACCATCAGGAAATCGGTATGCTAGTTTGCCTTCTAATATCATAAAAAACTAAGGACGGTCTTTGGTTATAGACTAAATTATAATTTATTTTTAGGTATGCTTTTATTGTGAATACGGTTTTTTTGTGTGTTTTGCAAACGTAATACCTTTTTTATACAAAATGTTTTTAAAAAATATTGGGATAGAGATTTTCCTTTCTGATCCATAGCGTTTAAATTTGCTCATAAATAATTTTGTAATGTATGAAACTGTAGGGTAGCCGGTAGACTTACACAATGGTCCTAAAATCCTGGCTTCAATACAGCAACTCACCTGTAACATCTATTATGACTATAGGCCACAATTTGTTGCTACATTTTATATATAAATATCATAATTTTATTTAATATTGTGTTTACCCAAGCAACTATTTAACAATTGCCGTTGACTGTAATTTTAGTAGTTGATTAAATATTGATGTGGACGTTTTATCGAAATTAAAAAAAATTTGGTATCTATCTAATCAAGATTTTGGATAAAATTTTGGAGAAGTTAAGATTTTTAGTTCCGTTTATTACTTTAACATCATACAACTAGCCTGCCGGCGAACTTAATTTTACTTGCTACTCAACACTCTTTGCCTACCCTATTTATATCCAAGTTCCTGCATTATAATAATATTGCAGGAAATTGTGTCAATAGCATCAGCTATGCTGATGATATGGTATTGCTCAGTCCCTCTATTAAAGGTTTTCGTAAGTTGCTTTCAGTTTGTGATGTTAATGCTCATGGATTGAAGTACAATGTTAATAGACTAAGGTGTTGGTGTTCAGGGCTGGGGGTGGTCCTGATCATGTACCCGAAGGTAAATTGAATGGAACACCAGTTAGGGTTGTTCATCAGTTCAGATATCTTGGTCATATAATTACTGACGATATGAAAGATAACGAAGATATAGAACGTGAGAGGCGAGCGTTGGCCGTCAGAGGAAATATGTTGGCCCGTAGCGATGGGGTAAAATTGTCATTATTTGATGCATTTTGCCAGTGTTTCTACACTTGATAGCTCGTGGTAAAATATCGTAGAAAGTCATATAACACCATTAGAATTCAATATAATGATATATTTCGTACTCTAATGCATTTGCACAGATTTTGTAGTCCGTCCAATATGTGTGCCAATGCAAGAGTGGCCGACTTTATGCCATTATAAGAATGCGCATTGCCTCTATAATGTAGTTTATAATGTTGTGAATATTATGATGATCTTTTTGAAAAAATTGTAAAGTTTTGGAAGGTAAACATTTTTGACAAATTAATAAAGTAACATTATCATAACGTAACTAAGTTTTATTAAAATTATACAAATAACACAAACATAGGTGGCAATGAAACGTACGTAACTTCAAAATCTTATATTTTTAATACAATAAAATAAACTTAAATGTATTTTGCTTAAAACACTAGGAAGTTACTTTAAATAAAATAGACTGATTTGAAGATTAACTATTCTGATAATATAACTGAAGTCATAACTGAATCTAGCATGTCGACTTGCTTTAGATTTACATAAGCGTGTGTGCATTTTAACGTCCTTTAGAACTATAAAAAACAACTTTTTCGGCATATTGATAGTTGCATTCTTACATTTAATTATAACACTTGATTTCCTGGTATTTGGATTGACAATTTTTAAAAGATTTAGGTATAATTGGACGGCACGGGCCCGCGACCGCGAGCGGACTAAGCGAGTCAGACCGAACATGTTGGGCGATGACGTCACTCCGTCACCGACAGCCCGCGTCGTGCGGTACAACTTGTTTTACTTCTAAATCTGAAAGTACTTGACGTATCGAAGTCCTTCACTAGTATTTTTTTGTTTTTGACATACTCGTAGAATATGGAGTGCTAATAATCAAACTTAGCTAACATTTTTTATTTACATTTTGACTTTTACCCTCCTTCCACAGGAATCATTTTTATAAGCAGAACAAAAAGTAGCCTAAGCAGTAGAAAAACATAAGTGTACCTTCAAATTTCGTCAACATTGGCTTACTAGTTTCAGTGTGTATGGTGAACATAATACAGAGAGACATACATACATTCTGAAAACGCAAAAAATGTGTTCTGCTTTCCTTTAAAAAAATAATAATTTCAATGCGCAGAATTCTCTATTCTATCATTTGTTATAAACAGATAAAGTAAGAAAGGACGAATGTTTCTTACTCAAACATGATTGAGAAAAACTCATTTAAAGTTTTTTGGTTTCTTCGCTGCCGTCTAATCTCACTAGATGAGCTTGATTAACGAAGCCACCGCTTTGCTAAGGACCCTGACCTGACATGACTTTGTACATAGTGACTAATGACTGTATATTGTATAAGAATTAACTAACTTGACATTGGCAAAGTAGTCGTGAAAAACGATCGAAAGCCATATTTATAAAAGAAGAAGAAGAAGTTTTTTTGGGATACCATTATTAATACGAACTACTGCGAAAAGTACCTAGTTATTTTTTTATTTTACTATATTGGAAAGCAAACAAGCAGACGAATTTCCTGATGATAAGAAATTCACCCCGCTTAGAGACAACAAAAGTGGTAATGGTGTGCTTGCTGCCAACCTGAAGCCGGGATGTTAGGCCTCGAGTAAAAGTAAGTTTACCTTCTACCTTATTAAGTAAGTAAGCACTGACATTTGGTGGAAGGAATAGGTACGGCGGTGGTACCAAGATGGACGAGTCGCTGCTAAACTAACCACCCAGTAAAAGTGGTAGTAGTTTCTTATAACGTTAAACTTTGCTGCCAACTCTGTCCCATTAGCGGTCGCTTATTGGTTAAAAAAAATAAATTTCAAAATCTGTATTATTAAAACGAAATGGTTCATTATGGAAAAAACCCTTAATTTAAAAATACTATTCATTTATTATTCATTCAGATATAATTATTTTTAAATTTGATTAATGACAATGCTCAACTCTATACAATTATATATGATTATGAGCTCTCATTTATACGTGTGTGTGTATAAAATGAATAGGTGTGTGTAATTAGTTCAATTTAAACATGTTTTAACAATTGTTAATATTTATTAAATTTACGCTAGAACATATCTAAATGTATTTAAGCTATGAACCTACTAGTATTGTTGACTAACACAGCGGTATATAACTGCTATATTAACAAAAACATCACAAAAAAAATTCAATCTATTAATAACACTTACGCGCCCATTGATCTGACGTGTTACTTCATTTTTTGTTAGCATAAGTGAAGTTACACACTAGATCAACGGGCACGTAAGTTTTATTTGTGCTGTATTTGTGTAAGATTGAATGCCTAGGTGACTGGTTTATTCTGTAATGCTATTAAACACATTACCAACTAAAGCAAACACTTAAATCTAAAATATTTTAAAATAACATATTTCATATAGATTTAGTAAGAAAAGTAAGTATTTACGCCCATATCCCCGAAGAGGAAGGCAGAGGTACAACCAGGGTACAAGTCCCACAACGTAATAGGTGGCAAGCCTATCGCGATCCGGCGACCCGGGATTGTTCCCGGGCAACGTTAATTTTTATTAAAAAATTGAAAATATACAATTTCAATTTTTTTAAGTAAAAAACAAACTTTAATTTGTGTTTTTCTTTTTGTATGTTAGGGGTTCATACCTACTTAACTGATAATTAACTGAGGTACATAATATTTGCTCAAATTGTTTAATTATGTATAGCTCAGGATTCTATTTCCATTGCCAGAACTTAAATGACAAATTATAAGAAAATGGTTTATAAAAATTAAAAGTTGTGCTATGTGTGTTTTTAACTTAGATAAGATCTTAATAGGGCTGTTATGAAATTTGGATTATCGTAGTTTTGGCAGGTTTGAAAAAGGTGTTTGAAAGCAAAATATACAGATCGGAACTATTGAATGTAACTGTTCGATCAATTAAAACGTACGACTTCTTACCTTATTAATATATAATAAAGTAGTACGTATTAACTTTAACATATAAATAATGGTTATTGGTAATTATATTATTCCTGTCCAAACCATAACGAATTCAACTTTATAGGAGCTCCATCATTCCTACCTATATTGGAACCAAGCGCAGGGAAATTTTCAGCTTTAAACAAATACTACTTCCTATTTTATTCGTGTCCAAACCATAACGAATACAATTTTACAGGAGCTCCATCATTCCTACCTATATTGGAACCAAGCGCAGGGAAATTGTCAGCTTTAAACAAATACTACTTCCTATATTATTCCTGTCCAAACCATAACGAATACAATTTTACAGGAGCTCCATCATTCCTACCTATATTGGAACCAAGCGCAGGGAAATTTTCAGCTTTAAACAAATACTGCTTCCTGATATATACAGATACGAATGTATTAGCTTTAATGGGTGTAATTTTACAAGTGAATTGCGTTTAAATGCCTTTGAATTATAAATGTCTAGATATTTGGATAAACGCTCATTACTTAATTACGCCCCTATACTTTTACCAGTAGTAAAGAAATTTGGAGTACGTATTGGTTAGTCTGAAAAACTATTCCTATTCTGATAAGTCATTAAGTTTTTGTAGAAAAACTTAAAAAGCAAAAACGAGCGAAAAGCCATAGACGAGAACTATTAAGGTAATGTAAGTTAATACGATATAGGTACCTTAAGAACACTTAGACAATCCGTCTGCCTAAACCCGTTACTCATAGGAAAACAATCGATATTTAATCATTGGTCATAATGTCATTCGATCGGTATAGAAGACGGAAACCAAATAAATAATAAAGCAAATGTAAACAATACATTTAACCAAAGAATTAAACTTAGAACTTTTTTCGTCTGTAACTGCACCCAAAACAAAATCTTTCAGTTTTCACGAAGAAACATTCAAGATTTATAAAAAAAATCCTCATTGACATTGCACCAAAGAATTATTCTAATGTATTTCGAAGCACCGAATTCTTGAAATACGTAAATTCATATTGATGAATATCCAAACGAAAAGAGTTCTTTTAAAAATATAAACATACCTTTTATGAGTAAGCTTAAAACAACCAATATAACATACATCCTTTTGGATTTCATTTGTAAAGTCGATCACATAATACTTTATTATTTTTAATATCGTTCACTCATCACTCACGTAACGATCGCACTGTAAACCAACAGTTGAAAATATTTTATTTGACGACATTCGTCCACTTTCGTCGGCGGATGCGACGCGACTGAATGTTCGTAGCTCGTAGCCCGTAGCACTACTTCGTAGAGCGTAGAGCCACGTAGAACCCTCGTGACCGCCCGCCCTGCGTTTGTAGACACAAATACCCTTTTCACATTTCCTAATCTTTCAGGTTACATAAGTTAATAAACTTTTATATTTTATTAACATTATAGAAAAATAAGACTTGTCAAGGATTTTTCAAATCTTTCCTATTAACTGTGTTTCTTGCTTAACAAATTGTAGCCCGCGGCTTTAAAATTCAAGCCTTTTTATAAGAACTTACTTTCGCCTAGTTGAGCTCATAAACATCCGATTGCCAAATTTTCAATTTAAATGTTCAAGCGTTGAACTCAAAAGCCTGACTAAAATATGAACATATTTTCCATTTTATGACTTTTGTATTGTTTTAATATATACTGATATTCTAAATGCAAAATTCTGTTTATCTGTTTTTTATCCATTATTTATGAGTTTTTGGCTAATAGATCAGTTTTGATGAAATTGATTGACACGCCTATAGTTACAGACCCAATTTTTTTTACCGTTGGAAATCCGTCACGGATACTCGCCACTTTCGGGGGAAGTGGCGGGTTATGTGAGACTCCTACTCACTAAGACCACACGGAGTCCTCCCGTTCGCCAGGTACCGGGGCTGTGGGAACGCTTTCGCAAACTTCCACTGCCCCGACGGCGCTGGATCCGACGATTCCCTTCTGGCAGCCCACCCCACAGTGGGCCTCAAACCGTCAGCAGTGTTGCACGGAGACACAGCTTCGGGGGTTCCAGTGGCGACAGGCACTCCCGTACCTGCCGCAATCCCATCTAGACCGAGCGGGATAGATTGCAAGCCCGCCCTCCTTCTCCGCGGGCCGTGCTGCCACCATCCCATGCGCGCCAAATGGCCCACCACCCTGTGTGCGCTCCTCGTGTCCCCTCTTGGACAGAGAGGGGTACTGAGGAGCGCCCTCCCTGGTCCGTATTGGTTTCACCGGGGTCCCGGCTCGACCCCAGTTACTCAGCCCCCCCGCCACGACAAGGTTTGGACCCTTGGGGGAGAGTTACAGACCCTAGTTTAAGTTAAATCAACTTCTTCCTGTTTAAAATTATCCTCAAAACATTACAACGAGGAATGAAAGTTTGTATAAACATTTACTCCACGCAGACAAAGTCACACCAAACAGCTAGTATTAAATAAATGTTATTTTATCCGTTAACTAGCACGCATCATAATTCTTGACGCTTCTGAAATCTGGTATGTTTTGCCCCAAAAATTTTATGTTCACTTGAATATCTGTTTACAGCAGAAATAAATAATTTGATAAAAACATAAAGTTGAATGACTGACAACTGGATGAGTTGTCTGATGGAATCATTTAATCAGAATCGACGGATAATAAAGTATTTTTTATCGCACAATAATTTCCTCGGGACCGGAACAAGACATTGTAATAGGTAATGGCAAAAGGAATAGGTTAGGTGGCGAACTCCTAACTATGCTTTTTTTCATCTTCTAAGCTGCCATGTAAAAAGCAGATAGTCTTTTGTATCCTATACCTAGGACTTATTTTTTTTAAATATCTTTAGGTCCGTTTCCCTCAAGAGGTAAGCAGAGTGACTATGAGGGAACCATCGACTAGCTGAAGAAACTAAATTCCACAATATGATAGCTGGCAAGCCTATTGCCAAACTAAAACCTAATCCCAGGAAAATGTTTTTATTTAGAAATTGACAAAAAATACCATTTTTTACTGTCCGACCCCAGGACTTCATAAAGCTAAGGTAAAGTCCATGATATTGGAAGGCAAACGAGCAGACGGATTTCCTGATGGTAAGAAATTCATGCAGCCTACAGACACCAAAAGTGATAATTGTGCGTTGTCAATCTGAAGCCTGAATGTTAGGCCTTGAGCAAAAATAAGCTTACCGGCTACCTTACCTTTTGAAACGGAACACGACACTGATAAACACTGACGTTATTACGGCAGGAATAGGTAAAGCGATGGTAACAATCTGGGTGCCTCGCTCCGAAACTCTACCACCTAGTAAAATATTATCACCGAGTATTATTCATCAATAAAACTAGATTTAACTTCATTCATTTATCGCCTCTGTGGTCTAGCGGTCCTGGTGTTGGACTTGACTGCATGAGGTCCCGTTTTCAAATCCCGGGTCGGCCAACAAGAAGAAAATTGGATTTTTCCAGTTTTCTAATAAAAAATAATGTTGGTCGGGATTGGAAATGTGCCCGGTTGGCGATAGGCTTGCCACCTATCACATTGTGGGACTTAGTGTCTCGGCTAGTCGTGGGTGCCCTGGTTGTGCCTCTGTCTACCTCTTTGGGGATATGGATACTTTTTTTTTCATTTTTGTTTTTCATAATATTTTATAACCATTGATGGTTAAAAATAATGAAATAAATAACAATATGATATTTAATTGTTGGTTAGACAATTAGCACGATTTGCAAGCTCCTTTTCATTTCAATTTAAAATCGAAAACCCTTGACTTTACTTCGTTACTGAGTCCGTGATTGGATATTGTTTGAATAATTACTGCCTTAAACCTTTGCCTCTTTAGGTAGGCACTTTTTATTCCAATTCAGTGTATTTACTTATGTTTAATTATCTCATTTTTAAGAGCTTTACAAACTTATCCAATTTGTAACTACCGTTTTCCTATTATTAATGGAATGTAATAGAAAATCGTTTATTTTACAAAGGCCCATACATAATGCCATTGTGAAAAGTCTATATAATTATCTAATCTCTTTTAACACTAAAACCTACCACCGTATCGGAACGCGGACACATACTAAGAAGATCCGGCGAAAGAAACTTAGCGGCCTTGCCTTTTCTCCTCATTTTAAAATATGTTTAACATAGTTAAGGCCTTAATAAATAATATTTATATGAGATTGGCATGTGGAGCAAGTAATGTCTAGCACTACTTTACATAACATTACTTTCATATAATCAGCACGTTTATAGAACAAAACGTATACATGAGAGAATGGCTTAATCTGTGAAATTAAGACACTCATTATAACGTTATCGATTTATCATCATTAGGAATCTGTCTATTTGCCTATCTTTTTGATAAATTTGATATAAAAATATACTCAAAGTTTCACAGTTTTGCTCCTGTATAAAGATATATGACCTATTCATAGGTCGATCAATAAAATTTGACTTTTGCTTAATTTTCTTTTTCCCAGTCTTTAATTTTGATATTGTAAGTCGACATGAACAAATTTTATCACTACATTACATTACATTACTACGAAATGAATCTAACCCTAAAGTGAACAAATTGTATGCCTATTCTATGAGTGTTAGTATTTATCCAAAGAAATATTTAAATAATTACAATTCTTATCGAGGAATAAGCGACGACGCTTCACCTAAAAATCGATTAAGTTTCGAGTAATGACCATTTGTATATTATTTTATCAGATACCCATTTTTGAACACAAGTTATGTCTATTTATTAATGCCAACTTCATAACTGAATAAAATTTTTGTTCATTTGGAGTAATAGGAATTCTTGTGATCCAAAAACAGGGCTGCTTTGAAAGTACCGGCCAAATTTTAATATACGAAGGTATAGGCTTAAACGGTTATACATTTTAAATATAACTGCGAAATTGTAACATTTAAGACAGTACGCAAAAACGATTCATTTGTTGTCACGCTATGTAGTATCCAGTACGTGTCATGAAGTCACCAGCCTGCGAATGGGATGGTAAGAACCAGTTTCATGCTTTGTTTACGTTGTAACAAAGCACCTTCTGTCTTATTAATAAACGTGGCGTAAATTACTCCAAGGTTTAACCATGGATTATAGTCCTTATTACAATGTGATACAGATAATATCAACTCAATTTTACACCGACCTTAGTCCATGTTTATCGATAAGACGGCTTGTATTTTGCGTCGAATAAAATTTATAATATATTTTTTTTTATTTTTATGTTCATATTGTATCGATTACGAAACGTTTCTCAAAATTTGGCACGTGTAGATGTCATCCTGTATATTGTTTACTGGAATTAACTAATTATATTTCAACTGAACATGTTCCTTTTCATAAAGAAAAATAAATAAAATGTGAAAAATATTGTCGCTAAAAAGCGTGGGGTCGATGAACGCTCGAAGCTGATATCCATACATCGCGCGCGTCAGTCATTAAAATTGAACAAGTAAATATGCAGAAATAAAAGTGATACAATTAATTAATTTATTTTAGGTTTGATTTATTATTTTGCTACAGTTGATTATTGAAAATGTACAGGTACATTCGAACATTAATACCTATGTTGCGACCTTATATGGCTACATAGTAATGGGTACTAAAAGTCTGAGAAAAAATGTATACATACATACATACGTATATACATACATACATGCATATCTTCACACCAAGTCCTTTAGGAGGTCAACAGAGAATATCGATTGAGTATCTTTCCACATGACTGAACCCAATCAGCCCAATCACCGCGCTAGGTTCGTTCCATTTCTTAGATGTGTGCTAACAATTTACAATTAGTGATAGACAAATTATAAACTATCGAAAAATAACACGTTACAATATAAACTGTGTAGTGCAGTTTACTATATTTTTACAGTTTCAATTTTCCGGGTCTACTGAGAAGAATATACCATTTGCACCTCTTCCAGGCACCTTGTAAGAGGCGAGCTCTGGTTAAAACATAGGTCAATATTAACAAGACCACTGGTGGTAAAGTTCCGTGCAGTAACTTTCTCGGGTAGGGATCCACCACCATACCTACTCCTGCCGTCAAAATGACTGTTACGTTCCGCTCTAGAGGAAGGGTAAATTTGCACAATAGGTCTAACATTCCGGCCACAGAGCAGCGACGGACTTGCAAATTTGTTTTTCACATAAAAAAATTGCAATCTCACCAGATAAAATATAAACAAACGTTTTTTGCGGTGACATAAATTGATTGTTGGTCGTAGAATGAAACCCACATTTAATACACGCAAATAACTTTTAGATCGATTCTTCTTTCAAAGATATTAACTATTTATGAAATAATTTCTCTTATCCTTGTTGGACGAGGGCTTAGAGTATATGCCTAAATACACCAACTAGCGGCAATGGTTTGATTTCTGGTTGCATATGTATACAGATAAATTGAATCTCGGTATTTCTAAATCTAAGTATTTATTTAATTTATATACCTACAACGTAATACTTAAATAGGTACTTATTAAAGTATTAAATTAATAAAAAAAGGCGTTGCCCGGAATTGAATATAATATGGTTTGGTTGGCGATAGCCGATAGATTTGTGCTTCTGCTAACCCTTCAGGGATTTGGGCGTAAAAATACCATTTCTCGATTTGTTAAAACGACCAGTTCTTCTTTTTTTTAATACTAGTATAGATTATACAGGTTTTATTTGACACCGTAACGAAAACTTCTGTGGTAGTTTAGATATGTATCAGACTTCAAAATTCCGTTAACAGTTTTTGTCGGAAACAAGTGGTTAAATATTTAGCAGTTTTTCAGCCCGCAATGTACAGCGAACAAAGTAATAAGCTGTTTAATATTACATTGCTGTTTTTTGTAAAAATGTGTTATTTATTAGATTTTAAATAAAAATCGAGTTACGTTAGGTAGTATTAATGAAATAATAGTGAAATCAATAAAAAAAAATATATTTTTTTTGGAAAAATCATGAAATTTCCGACACAAAATTCCAACTACATATGTATGTCTATCATGTACAGAATCCACGGTTTCATTTTTCGGTACGCTGTCATTTACACGGTGTATTATTCTACTAATGTGCAACGCGTCGTCGAATACACATTAATATATCTACACTAAGTTATCCGACATGCTTCAATTATGACTTCTACCTGTTGATCCAAGTCCTGTGTATGTCTCCCTGCTAGGTAGCTCGTAAGAGACGAGCACAGGTTACATGGATCATTACTAAAGAGGACCACTGGTCCTGGTGGTAGGGATCCCACCATAACAACGATGTCATGTTCCTGTCCGGAGAGTAGGGTAGAGAGTAGACTTACACCACTGTTCTGGCAACCCAGCTTCATAGGCACTTAGAACATCTATGGTGTATGGATCACGGTGATCTCTTTCTATGAGGAAAGACATGCGCTTTTTCGCTGTCTATTACATAAAAAAATATGAGGAAACCTGCACATATTGTAACGAAATGAGAACATAGCCTTTCTATACTTTCTAATTTAAAAGGTCCCCGTGTTGGTCCGGGTTCCATTTCAAAATAGACCATCTGCCTTCCTGCCAGGTAGCTCGTAAAAGGCGAGCATAGGCTTTCCGTCAATAACACCGCGACATCTGACTAGGTGGTAAAGTTTTGCAGCAGCTCATCCGGATCGGTACTACCGCCTTACCTACTAATGCCGCCATAACGTCATGACGTGTTCCGGTTTGGATGTAAGGTATCCGGTAAACTTACTTTTGTTCGAGGTCTAACATCCCGGCCTCAGGTTGGCAATGCACCATTACCACCTTTGGTGTCTGTGACGGCGTGAATGTCTTACCATCAGGAAATCCATCTGCTTGTTTGCCTTTCTTTAAAAAAACAATCTAAATAAATTCCCATCGTGAGTGAAGCAGCGGAAGGTGCTAGTATTATATCAATATCCATTTTGTTTCCGCCCATACAATACGCGTTACACTTAGGTAATTGATATAACATGTGTTAATATTAATGCCAAGTTAATGACCGAACACATTCTGTAGGCCTCTCGTAATCATAGAATAATGAAACTAATTTGGAAGAACACTAGAGAATATTTCCCAGTAAATATATACCTATTATGTAACGAAATAGCTATTCTATATAATATTATAGCTGATTTTTAAAGACGATCACCTCTATGGTGTAGAGATTCGTTATTGGCGTTAGCCAAATATTTCGATTTCGGTTCGATTCCTTGGACCCTGGTCGGAAAACTTGAAATGTGTTTTTTTTTTTTATATCAAATAATCTAACATTGCCTGGAATTGGATACGTGCAGAATTGGACACTCTCTTTTTTCACAAAAAAAATCATAATTGTTATTAAAAACCCCGTTTGTAAAACAAAAGTTAATTTTTTTCGGCTGGAAAATATTAATTTACTTTATGTAAGCAAAATCCTTTCAGTACAGGTTTCCAATTTTGATACAATGTTCAATACATTTAACAAAAAGTAACTACCAAAAAAAATCTTAACTTGAATATAATTCAGTTTATAATGGTTTATAACGTTTTAAAGTGAGTGCCTTTAATTAATTATTTGGTTTATTTATTACAATACAATGGTTGAGCAGCCAATTAGGTACATTATTGGCAGATCGAATATTGTTATGAATGAAACAGTTCATTCGATATCAAAATCCAATGAGAAAACGTATCATAATATTTAAAACCAAAAGTCAATTGAGTCACTTTTTTATTTGAATATCTTTCTTTAGATCTGAATACTGACTAAAAATTTAAACACCTAATTTGAAAAGACCCTACTTTAATTTAAAAAAAAAACAATCAAGAAAGAAATACAACGTCACATCTTACCAATAACTGAAAATGTTTGTTTTATCTGTATTTCTTGCAATAATAAATATTAAATAAATAATAAAAAATATTAGTAATACTAGTACTGATACTGTCTCTACATGTTACTATGAATATTATGTCATATTCATTATAAATGTGAAAGTGTGTATGTTTGTTTTTCATGTCACAATGGAGCGATGTCATGGCACAATAATTATGGAGATAAGAGGAAGAAAAGTGACATAAGCTATATTACACTTTTATCCTGATATACTTGCCTCTGTGGTCTAGCGATACGTTTTTGGACTTGATTTCATGAGAATCTGGGTTCTATTTCCGGATCGGACAAACAAAATAAAATATATTTAATAAAAACAACGTTACTTGGAATTGGATATATGACCGACTGATGAGAGGTTTACCACTTATCATATTGTGGGACTGTGTCTATCTCTTCTAAGGATAAAGACGTAATGATATTTTTTTTATGTTGGTTTACCGTCGCGTCTGTGGTCTAGCGGTCCGGGTGTTGGACTTGACTGCTTGACGTCCCGGGTTCGAATCCCGGGTCGGCCAACAAAAAGAAAATTGGATTTTTCCAATTTTGTAATAAAAAAAAATGCTTGTCGGGATTGGAAAGGTGCCCGGTTGGCGATAGGCTTGCCACCTATCACATTGTGGGACTTAGTGTCTTCAGCTAGTCGTGTGTGCCCTGGTTGTGCCTCTGCCTACTTCTTCGGGGATATGGGCGTGAAGATACTTATTTACTTATTTATTTTCGGTTTACCGTTGGTCGAGTGGCTAACGTACACGCCTAACTACACCGACCAACCGCGAGGCTCGGGTTCGATTCCCGACGGGGGCAGGCATTTGTGTGATGAACATTTAGATGTCTGCATTTCCGGGTCTAGGTGTTTCTTAAATTTATTCTGGTATCTATTTAAGTATTTCTATATATTAATATCGTTGACTAACACCCATAACACAAGCATATAATTTGCTTTTTTATGGTTAGATTCAATTCATGTAACTTGTCTATTTATTTATTTATTTATTTCTGAACTGTTTCCTGTGCCAGAGCTTAATAAATAAATAATTATTTTTTGGCACTGAATGGCCCAGCTCCTGAAAATTATATGAATTAGAGGCTTGAAAAAAAAATCCCAACGTTATTAATTTACGTTATATCTTTTTCCGTCTTGATCCGCCCTTTTCGTAAAAGAGGCCCAAGTATGTAAAAAATTAGTATAAGTTAAATAGGATAATAACAAGACCACTGGTGCGTGCTGCACATCAACTTAGCTGGCTAGGGATTCACCACCTTACCTATTCCTGCCACAGGACCGCAACACATATGACGATTATACGCATCTTTACGCCTATATCCCCGAAGAGGTAGGCAGAAGCGCAACCAGGGCAACCACGATGAGCCGAAGATATTAAGTACTACAATGACATGACAGGTGACAAGCCTGCCGCCAACCGGGCACAAATTCACTTCACAGGACAGTTTCACTTCAAAAAATAAAATAAAGTAAAACAAATTACATTAGAAATTGCTGTTCGAGATAAAGAGCGGTATTGAAAGAAATTGTTGATATAGAAATGAGAAAATACGACCAATCACTTCTTGATTCTTGGTTTCTATGTTTGATATTTTTGTCATCATATTTTTAAATGAAGAAACACTTGTACTGTTTTCCGCATAACTTATTGTTTATTATTTTATAAATAGCCAACCGGTTTAGCTAATATTAGCACCATCAGGGCTAAAACTTACGTTTAAGTTAGTTACAAGTGATAGTACGTATTCTTCATTTGAAAATATGAGTACCTATTTGGAAGTTTTACCACTTACCGACGATAGAAAATATGCAGATGTTTCTGCTGTTTCAATTTTTAAAAAAATTGAAAAGGAATAAATATCAGCGTACACAGGTATTAAACCTGCACGCTTTCGTATCTTAACGACAAATGTTTTCACATTGTGACATTTAGTATTATTTTCTTAGCGATATCGTCAGTAGTTATGTCTTATAGCTATATAGTTCAATTTCGTTCAATCCGTGGAATTTACTCGGCTAATTTTGGTGCAATTATGACTTATTACTGAATTTTATTAATAGAAATCGAATAAGCGTGAGAATATATAGTTACCTGTTTCAAGCCGCACGAGCGGTACCGGTAATTTAGAACAGGATTTTATAAATCTCAGTAGAAGTGTCATTCACTTAGTACTAAATTTAGTATTATCAGGGAGGTCGAAGCCTCTTGCACAAGCGGACACCTAGCGCTTTATCACTTAATTTGAATCGTGTCCTGAATTCAGAGCGCTGTCATCAGCCTAAAAGGAATCTCAATACCTACATGACAATGATATCATCATCATAATTACTAATTACATAATTTTAGAAGTAATTGTCTTAATAAAACAATTTTATATAGTATCGTAAGGAATCAAAAAAAAATTAAGAACTTTTTAAGCGCTGTTTTGACACAGTAGTACAATAAAATAAAAGAAGAAAGAGCTGTCAATGTCACATAATCTGTGTTTTTTATTCGCCCAAATCATATGACACTAGTTGCCTTATATCTGAATGCCTTTACACTTACTTTCAAATTATACGGGTTATATTTTTTCAAGTAAACTTTACACAAATTCGGGTTTGCTATGTATCTATGGAAGTCCCGCCTCTTATTACGTAGTATTTATATACTCTTTGCAACGCGCCTTCATGAACACTACCAATTTGTTAAAACTTAATTGTATAATTCAATTTTATTATTGAAATACAAACATTTACGATTCCAAAATCTGTTTGTTGATTCGCAACATGCACTGTTATGTAAAAAGTACATTAAAATATCTCCAGTGTTACAAGTAACATCTTTAGTATTAATAGATAGCCCCACGAGGACACCTTGCATATTACCGTTGACAGGCGGGCACAAGCGGACACCCAACGCTTTATCACTTAATTTGAATCGTGTCCTGAATTCAAAACGCTGTACTCAGCCTAAAACCAATTTCAATGCATGGGGACGAAATCATCGGCAACCGATTAATTTTGTAGATAGTTTATGTCATAGAACGGCTTTTAGTAGGATTAGTTTTCTTATATAGAAATCCTTTATTACTTTAATATAAAATATTCGATTGGCAAATCTATACATAGAAATAAATAAAGTTGGAGTGTCTGTTTGTAATATGAAAATAACTACTTCTTACTACATGGTACATATACAAAAATATTTTTTTTATAATTTTTGTCTGTCTATTTATCGGTTCAGGCTAATCTTGAAAACGGCTGGACCGATGTTCATTGGCAGGTTTCATTGACTGTTGTAATGTATAGTATCTTAAACTACTTTAATTTAGATTTTGTGTTAAATTCCACGTATACGAAGTCGCAAGTACTGCCTTTTTAATAATATTATTAGAGATGTATTAATTTACAAAAGTACTCTAAAGTACTAAGTAAAAGTTGGACTCACTCTTCATTGGGTTAAGCACTCACTGATAAGGTACGAGTACATATTTTCAGAGTAGCAGAGTAATATTTGACCAAATAACAATACAAACTGCTGACTAAATCTCATGCAAGAAAATGTTTGGTGATGCCTACTACAAGCTATGTATTTCTTAGAATTTGGTTCCTTATTTCAGAGGTTAGAGATGTGAGGGGGGGGCACTTTACAACCTTAGAAGTGCGCTTGCCGTTGACGTGTTTCTGTTCAGAAGGTAAGGTAGCCTGTGAACTTACTTTTACCCGAGGTCTAACATCCCGGCCTCAGGTTGGCAATGCTCCTTTACCACTTTTAGTGTCTCTGGGTGGGGTGAATTTCTTACCACTAGGAAAATCGTCTGGTTGTTTGCGTTCTCGCATCATAAAAAAACATTAACGTTTATAGTTTGTGTACAGGAAGCGCTCTCTCTTATTTTTTGTTAATTTTGTTCACTATCGTAAAACTAAATTCGACTACCAAGTTCCAACTTCGTAGTCCTCATTATTTAATAATAAATTTAATAAGACATATGGATGGAAGGACAGGCGGACTCACCAAATCTATAATGGCTCCGTAACACTCCATTCAGCTGCAAAACCACAATAGGTATTTTTATTATATATGAAGACAATAAATGAGAGCTTTTTGCTTGCCTCCTGATGGTAAGAGACAATTCTAGTACGTTGCCTTCCTGTGGCGGGGATTTGAAGCCTACTGCTCAAGTCTATCGTCCACTCTATCCGCCTGACCGGAACATGACACTGCTATGATGGCCCCAGGAAAAGGTACGGTAAAAGATCACTACCCGGGTAAGAAGCTATTGCACATCACTCATACACCAATAATGTCGTTGGTAATCGACACACTCATCTTTTATTTTTGATTACGGGCTTGTTCTGGTAGAGCTAGGCAGGTTATTACACACGTCTTTGAAAAACTTTTACAAATTTAGACCTTGTATAATAATATCAGATATCTTATGCTTAACGAGTACTGTATTTAAATAGAGAAAGTACATGCTCCAGTGTTTTGGTGATATAAAAATAATGGCAAATAAAAGATTAATAAAACAAACATACAATATAAATGTAGATGGATAGAGGTACCTTGAAAACCTAGGTTGATATTTCACTACCAAATTGATCAAACTTTATCCGAAATGGTGGAGTCTCCGAGACATAGCCCGGTGAAGTTGTAAGAATCTCGCAGTTAGCAATAAATTGGCCATTAAAAAAAAGGAGTCTCCAAAACCGGCATATTTGTATGAAAAGAGTTATTAATGTAAGGGAAGTTATGCAGGTTTGCCAGGACCTTGACACTTATCTCTCGATACTCCTTGCCTACCCTGTCAAGGACTTGACCTGAAGATAAGTACGATATTTAGTATTAACAGCTGACTGCACGAGGCCACCTTGCACATTACCGTTGACAGCGGACACTCAGCGCTTTATCACTTAATTCGATTCGTGTTCTGAATTCAAAATGCTCTGCCTAAAACCAATTTCAATGCTGGGAAGCGAAATCATCAAAATCTGTAAAATTACATACACATATACATAAATATCTTCACGCCAAGTCCCTTATGGGGTAGGCAGAGAGTATCAAGTGCGAGACCTCACGATCCCGACAAACTTGTCTGGCTTCCTTCACGTTTATTATTACCCTTTTCATACAAACACGCCGGTTTCAGAGACTCTTGAAAAATGTATCATCACATAATTAATTTTACAGATAGTTTTCGTAACAAAACCCTGGTTACGTAAAATTATATAGTAGACAATATTGTTTGTTCGCATCGCCCACCCAATAGATTGATTTGTAAATGGGTCAGATAAGTTATAAATATCCCTATTTGTTTCTACTTTTGCAATAGTATTTTTAGTGGTAGTGGTTTTGTTCGTTGTTTCGTAGTTTCCATTATATGTGTAGTGTTTATTTTCAGTAATTTCAGACGGTATATTACTAAGCAAGCAATTTTGCTTGGCAATTTGAAAAGTTTTGTTTATTTTACCACTACGTTGATCAAAAGGATATTCTTTAATGCCACAGAACATTAATGAAGAACGGATTTAATTTTTGAAGATTTTTGAAATGTACGTGCTATTCAAATTAATGTATTTTTTAATCTATACGTATCTATATTATATGTATAATTGTAAAATTTATAATAACCCCTAACAACTTTCATATGTATTTTAGCTAAGAACCATTTTCTGACATACCCATCACAACAGCTTACAAACGAAAAAAATCGCATCGAAATCGGTTCACCGTTCAAAAGTTATGTTGCCAACACCTCAAACTTAAAACGGCTCTCTTTGTTACATTAAGAGTTTCAAACTATAGAAGATTGTTATCTTTATTTAATTTTATTATGTAAGAGTTACTGTTAACAGATAGCAAGAAATAATTGTGGCCATTCACCCTAGATGTTATAGGTGCGTCGCTGTCCAGTGAATGGGATGTTGGGCATAATGTAAAAGTCTACCGGCTCCCTGCCCTTTGAACCGGAACCCAAAATAGCGATTATAGAAGCAGGGAATAATAATAATAGGCGCAAGGGACTAAACATGGTCTGAGTAACATATTTTAAGGAAGTTTTTTTTGTCTTTTTTCCTGTCTGTTGTATCCCAACCGCGATTAACGCTGAATCTTGTATACTTCTATATAAATTTAGCAAGTAGATACGTTATCAAACAGATCTAAGACTACTTTTGATTTTGTTATCTAAACGGGTTCCCATGGGAGAGGGGTAAAAGTTAAAATATAAATTAGGTTATAATTATTATTACATTAACGACTGTCTACCTATACATATACTCGTACCTATGACACACATTTTCACACATACATCTTTGCAGTGGAAATGGTGAACGTTTAATAAACGACCCGATTAAACTTTTTCTGGGCACTAAAACTAACATTTTAAACGAAATAATGTGTCTTAGAATAAATTTAAGCAAACAAATACTAAATATAGATTATGTATAATACATTAGTTTTTTTCATATTAACTTCTAGCGACACGAATGGAAAAAATATAGGGGTACCTTATCTTAAGCCGGGAGAAAAGGCCGACATAAAATACGTTAAATATCAAATACTGAATAGATGGTTTACTGTAGGGTCAGCTGTCGCAAAGTTAAGCTTATTTTAAATTAGAATTTTAAGTTAGGTATTAAAATATACATTTGAAATTAAACTTAAAAATTTTTGTAAATAAATTTATCGCCGCTGTGGTTATGAGGTCCTGTGTTCGATTCCCGGGTCTGGCAACAAAAAAAAATCTAGTTTTTCCAATTTTCTAACAGAAAAAAATGTTTCTCAGGAACGGATGTGTGCCCGGCTGGCGATAGGCTTGCCACTTATCACATTATGGGACTTAATATCTTTGGCTAGTCGTGGATGCCCTGGTTGTGCCTCTGCCTACCTCTTCGGGTATATGAGCGTAAAGATACTTTGTAAATAAATCTGAGTGCGTTTTATCATTATTAATCAACGATAACTCGGTGAAGGCACTCAATGGTCTCTGCCAAATCTGAACGCATTCAACGTGAAGATATGTATATATTATAGATGACCTGTACATTCAAATGTGTCTGTACATTCCAGATTTTTAGTTCCTTACTAACTTTATATACTAAGTGTTACTAATTCTGTAATTTCTAAACTACAAAAACTTATGACTTAAAAATACGGACAAATTTAATATGACGACGCGTTAATTAATTATAGACCAAATTTGAGCTCCACCCATTTTCCTGAGAGTCTCTTTAGAGAGCGCGATAAAAAGTATTTGATAACCTTTTAAGAAACGTAAATGAAACGCGACACTTAGCACTGGACACTCTCTGCTTACCGTGGAAAGGGTTTGGCTTGAAGATAAATACTAAGGTCATAAGTTCTGTCACATAAAATCTTTTTAATTAAAAATACTGGCCACAATAATGTTTCTTAATTTGAGCTCGGAATCTAAAGAAAATAAGTCACGGTTATCGCCCTACATCTATGTGGTGGTACAGAAACTCAAATTTTCGACGTACTGAAACATTTGAATTTAACTTGTAGAGTCATATGTCGTACTATCAAACGATATAATGAGAACTCAAGTTTGGAAGGCAGAAAAAGAAGCGGTCGCCCTCAATCTGTTAGGACACTATCAGTGGTAAAATCTGTAAGGACGCGAATTCAAAGAAATCCCATTCGCCAGCAAAAACTAAGATCATCAGATGGGGTTAAGCAAAACCACGGCGAAAAGGGTGTTGAATGAAGTCTTAGGACTACGAGCTTATCGAAGAAAAACAGGACATTGCTTGGATGCGCCCCTAATGGATATGAGACTGAAGAGATTCTGATTTTTGTTGAAGCAGTACGCAGGAAAAAAGCACCCTCAAATTTAGGAGAGGAGAGCAACAACAAAGAATTATAAGGTGTTCACGCACAGCAGAGACGAAGCAAGCCATAGTATTCTGCTTGTCTAGCAAGGCCATTTTCCATTCTCAGTCGAGGTTTAGGTAGAAGTCACATATTGAAGCTTAACTGAGATACACTTTTCTGAGAATGGTGTAAAAACGTATGTAACTATCAGAACACATTGTTCATGGACCTTGTGGAACCTGTTTCTTATACCGTGTTCAATCACAGGCCCTGGGTATTCCAACAAGATTCTGCGCCCGCCCATAGAGCGAGAAGCAAGCAAAACTGACTGACTGCACATGAAATTGACTTGATCGGCCAAGAAGACTGGCTCTCTTGCAATCGAGACTTGCATTCGTTGGATTACAAAATATGACAACACTTGGAGCAGAAGGCTTGCTCAAAACCTCATCTCAATATGGACTCACTCAAGACATCCCTGATAAAAGTAGCTGCTGCTACTGTACGACTGGCCGAGCAGATTGAAGGCCTGTATTTTAAATTGCGGGCCTCTTTTTGAGTAAATATAATTAACATAAGAAGTCACGTTTCATGCAGTTCATTTTGATAAACAAATGATTTTTCAAAAAACAAACAGGTGATTATTATTTAACAATAAACATGTGACAGAACGTGTTACACGACTAAGTATGTTGGTTAAACGTTATAGCTAACTAGCGGCCCGGTACGTGCTTCGCTACGTATATGACCGCATGAATGACATAACACAACAAAAAAAAAGAAAAAAAAACAGCTGTTGCTCCGGACTCCTTTGCAGAATAGATCATCTTCCTTCCTGCCAGGCCGCTCGTAAAAGGCGAGCACAGGCTTACCGTCACTAACATCGTGAGATCTGACTAGGTGGTAGAATTTCGCAGCGACTCATCTGGATTGGTACTACCGCCTTACCTATTCCTGCCGCCATTACGTCATGTCGTGTTCCGGTTTGGAGGGTAAAGTAGCCGGTAAACTTACTTGTGCTCGAGGCCTAACATTCCGGCCTCAGGTTGGCAACGCACCATTACCACCTTTGGTGTCTCTAGGCGGCGCGAATTTCTTACCTTCTTTTAATTTTATTTTAATTTTTTTTTAAATTTTAAAAATTAAAAAAAAAATTAATTTTTCTTACCTTACGCTTGTTTGCCTTCCAATATCATAAAAAACTGAAAAAAGTTTCAATTTGACTGAAATATACCCATTAACAAAATGATCCGCCATTAAGTGAATTTATTTGTTACAAAAAATGTGATAAATGAACAACGGCTCTACCGATTTTATGCAAACTTCACATAAGCCATCTACTAAATAGTCCAAACAAAGCCTAAACATTTGGTTTGGATAGGCGAGCTTCTTGAGCTATGAAACGAAAAGTGGCATTGATTTTTATATATACAAATAGATATAAATATACTAGGTTTTAAAATTACAGTAAAACTGTATAATTCAAAATTGAGACATCTAAATTTAAATCTCAGACCTGTACAGATTCAAATATCACCAAGCAGTCCTAGTTGCCAAAAAGTAAAATATTGAATAAACATATTTTAGCACAGGAGCAAAATGTATAACACAAATATACAGAAGTTCAACGTGTCCCGAATATTACCCCGGGATTTGCGCCTAATACTATTTACGCTTCGATATTCTCCCTTAAAAAATCTCTTAGAAGCGATCATAAATCGCTCGGTTGACATAATAGCGTGAGGGGCGGCCTGGATTTATGCGTGTCTGATTTACAGGGAGGAGAAGACTGTCATTTCATTGTAACACCTTGTATTAACTGTGTCGCAATATCATAAAAATCTGTATTAATAAATGAATCCAAAATACACAGATGTAGATAGGTACACTTTAAAATAACGATGTCACATTTCTTTGCACACTCTGCTTTATTTAATTAATGAGTATAAAATAAACAGGTAGATGTTCAATCTTATATAAAAAATTCTCGTGTCTCGGAGTGCGTGATTGACCTCCTCCGAAACGGCTTGACCGATTCTCATGAAATTTTGTGAGCATATTGAGTAGGTCTGAGAATAGGCCAACATCTATTTTGCATACCCCAAAGTGATAAGGGTGACTCACCCCAATTTTTTTTTCTAAAATCACATAAAAAATATAGCAGAACCACGTCTGCGCGGACAGCTAGTCTTTATATATATAATTCTTGTGTTCGTGTGTTTGTCATTGATCTTCTTCTAGACGACTGGACCGATGTTGATGAAATTTTTTGTGTGTGTTCAAGGGAATTCGAGAATGGTTTAGATTTATAATTTGGTCTCCCGAAAAAGGTTTTTTAAATTATTTTTGTAATGATAAGAAGTTATTGATTTTGGAATGTTTCACATTGGATCCGACAGACTACGTTACTATTGGATCATCAAATATTATTTTATTTAAATTTTAGTCTGTCCTGGCAGTTGGCGCTGCGATCAATTTGACAAAAAATCGGAATTTTGTGTTATTTAAAGTCGTCTGATAATTTAAATATTTTATTACATCCAACTTCATATAAATATTATAAATGCGAAAATTTGTAAGGATGTGAGTATATTTGTTACTCTTTCACGCTCGAATATCTTAACGAATTTGTCTGAAATTTGGAACACAGATAAATTGTAAAATCCAGATCGCACAACGGTTTACTGTGAAAACGCGGGCGAAGCCGCAGACAACAGCTAGTCATATATAAAATTCTCGTGTTATAAATTTAGTTATCGAACTCCTACGAAACGGCTTTATTGATTTTCACCAAATTTTATATGCATATTCAGTAGGTCTGTGAATCCTACTACCCGTTTTTCATATCCCTAAGTTTCAAGGGTGACTCACTACAATTTATTTAATAAAGTCACATTTCAAAAAATATCAGAACAACGTCTGCTAGGTCAGCGAGTATATCATAAAATTGATGTAACACAATTTCGAAACATTATGTAATATTAAATTAATACATAATATTATAACATCTCATTGGTCAAGTGATTATCGTACGTTAGCCGCACTCAGAGACGTCAATTAACATTTAATCTAACTATCGTTACAAGTTGGTATAGAAAATATCAACTTAATGCCTGATTAGAAGATAATTGACATCTCCGAGTGCGGCAATCTTACTGCTGATGACATGCTTCGAGGCAGAGAGCGATGCGTATTTTTGTAATAATAAATCTTTTTGTCAACATTATACCGTGACGGGAGAGGAATGGGTTTTTGAGATTTGCAAGGTAGGGCTGCCATTACATAATATAATATTGTATTATGAAGTCAGGAAGTGATGACATAATGACGACAAACAAAGTTAAATTACAAAGTGTTATCACATTAAGTATGTGATAACACTAATTAACAATAAATAACATTAACACAGATTATATGCTTAGTTAATAGATATCCTTGGACACTGACTCCGAAGTAATCAAATAATATGCAACAAGCACAAGCATAACATTTGATTACGATTAACGACACCAATATACAGAAATATTTATATACGAACAGGAATAAATTTCATAAACGCACAGACTCAGAAATATAGACGTCTAAATCGTAATGACACAAATCCCTCAACGTCGGTAATCGAACCCAAAACTACACGTAGGTATAAAAGTTTATGATTATTTTTGATATTTCTATGTTTTATTGTATTTTTTTATGATAATAGAAGGCAGACAAGCAGACGGATTTCCTGATGGTAAGAAATTCGCGCCTGAGGTCGGAATGCTAGGCCCAGAGCAAAAGTAAGTTTACCGGATACCTTAACCTCCAAACCGGAACACGTCAATTACAAGCATTGACATTATGGCGACATCAAGAGTTAAGGCGGTGGTACCAATCCGGACGAGTCGCTGAAACTCGGCCACCTAGTAGGATGTCACGGTGTTAGTGACGGTAAGCCTATGCTCGCTTTTTACCAGCTGCCTGGCAGGTAGGCAGATGATATCAAACTTTGGATATAATTCTTATATAATTGTAATTAGTAATCATTATTACTCTTCACTAATAAAATGCAGCATATTAACGTATTACAGTTTTGCTTTTTCCAATGGAACGACAAAAAGTAGTCATTATAATGAGCATAAACACTACAATGTAGCAGAGAATTTTATGTCAAAGAACTGTAATAGAATATTCTCACCAAAGCCTTAATATCTCCCGTTTCACTGAAATACAAGTTATGGTATGAATTATTAAATGTCTCTGTGTTTAATTAAGACCAACTGTATCTGATGTCGGTAAGTTAGAGTTAAAAGGGAATTCGCAACGGCTTCGTTACTCACTAAGGTATTTGTACCACTTTCAAGTCTAGCTGGCTTTCGTCCAAACAGACATATTATTTTACATAACAGCGTATTCATTTGCGGTAAAATGGAACATTAGACCTAAATTTGACGAAGAGGTCATTTTTATCGAGTTTGCCATTAGTATGAATTTGAAATGGCTGTTATTTTTATTAAATTATATAAAAATAACAATTCCTATTTGATATTACACAAAATCGACGTAGATACATTTGAAAATCTTTCAATGTAACAAATGTTTCAGTATTAAAGAAATACCCACTTTTTAAGAACATGAACTTTTGTACTTTTGCACAATACACTACCACACCATGTAACTATAAAATTCCAACCAGTGCCGACGGTAAAAAATAAAAGTTGTAGAAATGTTGTTTATATTTTTTGTGTTTTTTTTTTACGTTTTGTGTTTTTAATATAGTTAGCATATTTATTATTGCTCTGAAATGTGGAAAGGGTATCGGTTGGCTAATAAAATAAAATAATAAGCAAAATAGTGTTAATAAATTCTTAGATATCGTCTAATGTAGATATCGCCTGTGTAGTGTAGTGGACTTAACTCTACGAGGTCCCGGATTCGAACCCCAGGTCGGGCAATGAAAAGAAAATCTGTTTTTTTCAATAAGTCAAAAAATAGCTGTTATGCTCTTGGTTGGCGATAGGGTAGCCACCTATGATATTCTAGGATTAAGTTATTTCGGCTAATCGTGGGTGGTCTGGACGTACCTCTGCCAACATCTTCAGGGATATGGGATTGAAAGTACTTACATTCGCAAAAGTATCCGTCTCAAGTTGACAACGCTTCATTAGGCACCATTGTTGCTTAGGCACATACACGTCGTATTTCTTAGTTTCAGAAAATGCTTTAGCTTTCCAGTCTTCAATGAAAAAGTTTCATTAAAATCGAAAAAATAATGTAAATTCTGTACAGGCGATTCCATGAAATGGGATAGTATGCACATAAAATTATAACAGAATATGAATTTAATTCACTGGGGTATTCACAAAACAAATCGCAATTTGATGTTAGGCAATAGCATGCAAATATCGAGGGACCTCCTGAATTTGGTAAAACATAGCCATTGTTATAAAAATAATTGGGGTTTCTGGTCCCAGTCCCCTCGACCGTTGTTTGCTTTCAGTTTGCATATTATGTTGTTGATGTTTTAATTGTTGACTGCTCATTTTAATATTTGTTTTTATGACTTCTGACAGAATGATGTAGATAAATATTTCTCGCAAAACAAACTTTAATAATGAATTGGACTGCTAAATATGCAAAAACCCAGTGATATAAATGTCAAAACAACAAAAAACTAAGAAATATTCATATTATTTACAGGAAGTATAGTTAAACATATAAAATTTAGGACAGTATAGCTACAAAAACCGATTCCAACTATTTCTTTAGGTACCACGTCATGATTTGACAATATTTTTCTAAAGATAGCAAATGCTTCCAGAATTGTCCCAAATCAATAGAACCAACACCCTACCAGTAGTTTTCGAGTTAAAGTTATGCACAAATTTTGAGACCTAACAGTTAAACCATTAACGAATGCGGGTACAACTGACCTGGGTTTGATGATGGAGCTCGAAGATATAAGACGTAACTCTTGATTCGCCTTAACAAGGTTTGTCCAATTTTTTTGATGATGAAGACTTGATGATGGGGACCTGATGATCAAACTTGAAGGTGGCTAATGGATCAGAGTTTAAAAATTACAGTATTCTATTTCGTAATAGCAGTTCATCTAAAGCATAAACTTAAAAACTGAAGTGATTGAGATGTTTCT